>JANHGB010054409.1:0-50480 GCA_026283785.1 Coracopsis vasa
CATGGTTTAGTGTGAGGTGTCCCTGCCCATGGCAGGGGGGTTGGAACTTGATGATCTTAAGGTCCTTTCCAATCCTAACTATTCTACGATTCTATGATTTTAATTCCTGCTTCTACTATTCAGCCATTTTCAGAAATAAGAGCAGTTTCTTCTGCTTTCCCCATTCCTTTTTCTCAAGACATTTGTGTATTCTTCCTTCAAACTCCTTGGAAAATTAGCTGTTAGGCCTTTTCCATCTTTAGATACAGACTGTTCCCCAAATCTTTCTCTATTTTGTGCTTTATCTTCTATGCTCAGGAGATTTTAAATCCTTAGGAGCTCCTATCCTACAGGCTAGCCCAAGTCTGCTCCAGCTAACTGGTTTTAATGGCATACCTTCCCCTCTGCTACTCCAGCAAGAATTCTTCTGTCCCATCTTTATTCCAGAGAACCATGCATCCAATGAATCCTCATGTACATTTGGCTCACTTCACTTTCTGTTGAGATGCAGTCAGTGCAGTTGAAGAAGCCAGTTTCTCTTCATCCTGCTGACAACTCATTGCTCTGCATAGCAGCAGCAGGGAAGAAGATGAAAACTCTGATGGGCAAGCAGGGAGCCTCACCCATACACTTACATTCTTTCCCCTCAGTATTTCCTAACCTTGCTGGCAGGCACAAAGAGCCATATTGAAGGGTTTTTTCCTTACAATTTCATCAGCAGACCATGAGAGGTTCTGAGCAAAGGACATAATAATGGCTGCTGCTGAATGTTTTCATGTATCACCATGTGATATAGCAAACCCATCATCTGCACTGGAAATCCACTGTTAGAGATAACCTTGGAACCTCTTCCACTGGGTCCTTTACTTTGTTGGTAAATTTGACTTTTCCTAGAACAATAATCCTTAGTTGTGCGGTTGCATGTGGTACCCCCCTGTTTCTCAACCTTGTCATCATCTGTGTTTTGAGGCACTGGATTATCACACTGCATCATCAGCTACAATTTTGGTAGCAACTTTACTATTTCTGGAATGATATTATCAGGAAGGTATCAGGTAGCTGGATTTAGTCTTTGGGAAATTATGTACTGGCACTCTCTACCTTCTTCATTTACATTCAGGTAAGTAACTGTGGTCACACCATCTGCAAAGCACCCAGTATCCAGCTGAAGGAGCTAAGGAGAGGTAGACAAGTTCTTACATGTAAAATGATGGCTCACTAGGTTTAGTAATGAAGTGGGACAGGACACATACTCATTACTGACTTTTTAATAGATTCTTTTGCACTCAGAGAATCAGTTTTGTAGCAGCCTTTGCATTGCAGCAAAGACCTGGAACAGGAGCAGCAAGCACTTCAACTCCTCATGAGCATATGGCATTTACTTTCTTAGCAGCATCTCTCAGGCCTAGTCTTCTGCAGCTGAGCTGGCTCCTGGCATCTGTGACAGCTAAAGGACTCTTCATGCTCAGTACACGCCTACAGGAACTTTAAACAGGCTCTTGAATGACACAGGCTTTTCTGGTACCCTGTAAGAAGTTCTGGCTAACTTGGTGAAGGATACCACCTATCCCTACACATGGAACTGGTGGGACACATGGAAAATGCTTGCATGGATATGTTACACCAGTTACCATCCAGTCTGCACCAGTGCATGGCAGGGGGCGTGAGACTGCCTCAGTGCGTTTGAAAACAGGACAAGTTCTTCTGGAGTCCTAGCTTAGGCTGCCTTGTCAACTCCAATCATTGATCCCTTTTCCTCCAAAGAGAAAAAAAGGTAGGAAAAAAGCATATTCTGCATTTCTTAGCACAAGAAAGAGTGGTGCACTCCACTGCCTCAGTTTTGACTGACATCAGTGTCTACAAGGTACTGCTAAACAAACTGCCCATTGTTGGCACAAACATTCCAGGTAACAAGGACCCAGCTCATTATTTGGAGAAGTTCACAGCAGCCCCTGACCCTTTATGCCAGGATGCTCTTAGCTCAGAATCCGGTTGCTGGCTGGTCCATATCACTAGGATAGAGAACAGTCTCATTTTTGTACACTCTCAGTGCCTGCTTTGTCAATGGAGAAGGATAGCATCAGGTACATATATCTAGCAGTGGCTCGCTGGTTGTTTTTTTTTCTCCTCCTTACTATGGCATAGGCTTTAAAATTATATCCGAAATCTTCTAACTGCTATTGAAAACAATGCTGGAGAATATTGTAACACTCAAGGCCAGATTCTAGCAAAAGGAAATCCAAGCACTATGTTAATATCAGGATAGTCTGCAATAACATGGAGGACCAAAATGAACAATATGCAGAGAAAATCAAACTTCTAAAAATGATCAGAAACCAAAAAGCAGGATGTAGAGCGATAACTTAAAAGTACTGGATTTCATACAGAAATCAGAGTTGCTGGATTCAGTCTTTACTGTAAAAGCTACACAGTCTGGAGAAGCTCTTTAAATACATAAAACGTGTTGCACAGAAAATGGGAGCAAACTGTTCTGTATGCCCACTGCTAAGATAAAAAGAGGTTAAGATCCAGCAAAACTTAGCGTTTCCTAATATCTACCTTTATACTAATAATACCAAAGCCCTACAAGAACTTGGAGGAGAATGATAATCTTTATCACTAACAATTACTTCCAGAGCAGCTGTTCAAGGATTTCAAGATTTCCACTGTCACTATTGTTCAGAAATCTTCCAATTGAGTATCTGAACTTTAACCACAACTGCTCTTGGCCAGTCATGATTTTGCTACCTCATGTTCCTATTTCTACAACTAACTGAAAGGCTTGCACAGCTGACCAGTGCTGCAGCCTCTGAAAGCTGGTTTAACAATGCAGCGCCATGTCAAAGGAAAGAAGGAAGCAGATTTTTCTTCCTGCTTAGCTTAAAACTGCTAATGGCTCCTGAAGCTGAGATTTCTACTCCAGTTGCTCACACAGCTATTAAGTGTCACAGCAAAGTTCCAAATGTATTAAAAACACCTGTTTATCTTTTTAATATTTATTTATTTTGTAATTAACTTACTCTTTTTTCAAGCCTCTTTCCCTAATTCCCAAATTATGGGGAAGTTATTTCTACACAATATCTGTTACAGGACAGCCAATCACGGTAGCAATGAAAATATTGCTAGTAAATAAACCTACCAAGTATTAAGCACTCATTTTCACAGAAAGAATAAAGTACATATTCACAGCTCCCTTCTTTAGCTATGGGGAAAAAAAACTGATGCAAATTTTTCCTTTTCAAAAAGAGTTCAGAGTTGACACTGTCAGACAAAAATTGACACTTCACGGGTATGAACAAACTAAGTTTAATCTAAACCTAGTTTACAGTTGAATCAGAGGAAGAACAGTTTCAGTCTTTCCAGTAAACAAATGTGGCAGAAGCTGTGTCTGTGTCACCAAGTAATTCAGCACAACGGGGGTGAACCCACACAATCAACAGCTGATGTTCAACCTCTACGTCTATAGTATATACAGCCTGGAAATGTGAAGACCAGGTTTATTCTTATCCTCCAGACATCCTCAACACATAGATGCTTTCAAGCTGCCTGAAGGAAACCTCTGCTATGGAGTCACGTAACCATTTGGAGCTGGAGGGAATCTGGCATACGCCCAGAGCCCAGCTCCCAGGTCCCCAGAAGGAAGCGAACGTGAGAGCACCAAAACTGCTTTGTCAGCTGAACTACCATGTGGCAAGTGGGATGAGAGAGAGATTTAATACAAACTACACAAACTACATTACTGCCGTAGGTGCAGCTGGAGTCATCCCCTAAAGAGAACGCATCTATCAGGATGTTCAGCCTCACACAATACCATTAACCCTGTGCCAAATGACCATTCACTAATGAACTGCGTTACAGTGTTCCAACTGAACCAGCCAGCAGAATTGTTACCACCATGTAGAGCATAAGAAGCAGTAGTGGTGTAATCAAAACTACAATGATTTTAAAGTTTCATTCTACCTGCAGTATGAATTTTAAGACACACATACAAAAAGGGGTGGTTCACGAGAACCTGAAAGCAGAATTGCCACTCCCCTTGCCAATGTTCACAAAGAAGTTAAAACTACTTGCAGAAGTTAAAATTCCTTTGTATAAAAGGGCACTGAGATGCGTAAGACATAATACACTTCATAAACACAAGCATTTTACACGTCCATATTACAAGACATAATGTCCAGTACATCAGCATTCCACAATACAAAGCTTGTCTTTATATTTAAAATAGAATATAAACAAACAGTAATTCACATTAAGACAATTGCCACAGCAATATTTCTCAGAGGAAGTGCTTTACCTACACACAGTACCCTGAAGCCTACCAAGCAAGCTATAAAGTTCTCTAATTTAAAAGGGGTAGGGTAGAAACAAAAGGAAAGAGCAGGGACATCCAAAATACTTGAGAGACATCAAGAACTCCAAATGTGCCATGTGCCTCAGCTGATACTCAGGTCAGCTTCAGCTGGGGAGTCGTTACCCCTAAGTATGATGCAACATACCATCTCAAAAAAGTAACAGAGTAATTATTTACTTATAAATTGCTTTATTGAAGCTATAACTTAATAAATTTGACGTTCAAGGTGTAAAATCATCTCACAGACTAAAAATTAACACAACAGGAAAAAAATATAAGTAATACAAATCTACTTATGTCACCCTACTGGTAGAATTGAACCTGTAGGATACTATTCTTTGAAGATACGGCATTAAGACTATCACAAGACTGAATAAACAGAGAAGAAAACAGAATAATCGAGTACTTCACAGTAAAATACCTCTTTATTAGGAATATATTTAAAACTAGCTTTTTATTTCAGGTAAGAAAAATAGCATTCTGACTTTTAGCCAGTGCTGATTCCGGTCATACACAGTATTCTAACAGCTAGAAAAGTTATTTGCACAGTTGTTGCTCAGTAACAGTTCTCTTAACTAACCATTCATTGCCTTTGATTTTTAGCTTGTTCTTAAATATGTTGAAGAAATTCTTCAAACAAGGTGTGTATTTAGATCTTCCTTAGGACTGACAGACTGACTCGACAGTGACTCCGCATGTTACTAGATCACATACAACTGTTAAAAGCCTTCTTTTAAAGAACAACATGATTCAAAACTGATCTGTGGAGACAATTAAGAGGGCAACTCTCCAGGAAGACTGTGGTAGAACAAATCCCACTCTTCTACTATACAGCTGAGTACTGTAAAGTAGCAGCAATGTCAAGAACTTCAGTTAATTCTATACCCCTTTATAAGAAAGCACTGAAGAACATCATACAGGGGTACTGTTATTACAATTCATACGGTAAACTGTTCTGTGTGTACATTTTTATACAAGTCCAGACTCTTCTCTTGCTATGCTGTAACTTAACAGATTAATTAATTGTATCATGCTGCAAACAAAGATATGAAACCTTTGTGTAAGCTTTACTGGTTTAGGAGTGTGCATAAATACCTGCCTTCTAAAAAAATACTGAAGCTGTTTAATTTTCCATCATAAGCTTATGTATCATGAGCAATATAATTAGGCAGCTTGATTTAAAACAGGTTTTCATCCAATTAAAAATGAAATCTATGCATTTCATGAAAGTGTTATGCAGCATTTGTAATGAAGTCCCTGGTTTTAGATACCTGACATCCATTTTCAATACAAGATATATCAGACAGGGAAAGTATTCTCCAGACAAATACATTTGTTTTGGTTTTGTAATTTCTTCCATCCTCTGTGGCCAATATGAAGCTAAAATATACCTGGTTTTAAGTAGACTTCCATATGTTGATGTTTCTTAAATGCAGATGGAAACAATGGATGATATTACAACAATCTCCAAATACACTGAGAATAGCCAATCAGCCACAAGTCTGTGGCTGTTTTAAGCAGTATCTTAAAAAAAATACATAGAAACACCAAAATTAGGCTATATCAGGAAGCAATCTGATACTCAAATAAATAGAAAATTTGCATTTTAATGTCACATTGAATTTTAGTACATTTCAATCCAAGAAAAAAATAAACTGACAGACACAGCAAGAAGTACAGGGTTATATATTACAATATGCCTTGTTATAATACATTTGTGGCTTATGATAGAGAAACCTCAAGGGCAGACAGAGTTTGAGCTCATTTAATTGTCAGATACAAAGCATTAAATGCATTTCTGAAATAAGTACTTTTATTTAATTTTGAAATCTTAAAACAATGTTAGAACTTGCCCTTTTCTTTAAGAAAAAAGAATTTAGTTACCATGGAGCTAAATAAGTATTCTGAAAGGTTTAAACGACACAGAAAATGCTTTTCCCAATTTTACATACAATGAAAGGATAGACGATTTCAAAAAGAGCACCTACAACACTCCATGTTGACCTTGACCTAGAAATGCATATTACTGATCTCCACAAAGAATCCAGCAGATTTTGGAAGTTGTCCATTTCACATGAAAGCAAGAGAAAGGGTTATCATATGCAAAAATATTTTTCCGAACTGTTCTTAACTTGCAATTGAAAACTAAAGGCATGGTCTCTTCATTATAAAAAAATAAAGGTACAACAGAAACTCTAAAGGAAAATACTCAGCTACACTGAAGCTGCAACCCTCTGAAAAGAAAGAAGAAGGAAGAAAGTCAATTAGCTAAGCTTTGTGCTCTAACCAAACTACTTACAGTGATTTTCAATGGCAAAAGCCCATGCTGACTGGGTGATTTGACAGTTCCAAATACTTTTTGTAATAATTCTTATTTGTATACAAGGACACTAAAATAATCCAGTCATGCAATGTTCACTTTAAGCATTCTGCATCTCTTTTCCAATCTTATAGCTAAGGATCTTGTTCCAGTCAATCTTGGTGCGGGTCACTGGCAATTGTCGACGTAAGGCCTTGAAAGTAGTGTCCGACATAGTCTGGTAATTCTCACTGATAGCAGTCTGTTGAAGTCATACAAAACAAAGACACATCAAGAACAGGATGTTATAGAAGTTAAATGATTGAGTAGTCTTGTTACCTCTTAAAAAGGCTTAATAAAAATATTCTACATTAAAATAAAATAATCTTATGAAGGAAAGCTGCTAGATCTAGACTGAAACTATGTGAAGAAAATCAGCGAGACAGCTGCAATAAACATGGCCATAGCCTAAGGGCTTCAGCAAACCACAGCAGCATGAATAAAGTGCTGATCAGTTAGCTCATACATCATTAATTTCAGACACCAAAGTCTTCCACTGCTTTTTCTGTGGCGATAGTTGGGTCAGTCCACAATATCATATGAACTTGAATACAATGCATATGGTACATACATAGTACATTTTTATTAAAGAGCTTTTTTTTTTTAAACCAACAGAACATGGCATCTGAAATTTACCTTATGCTCAAGACCTAAATGAAATGAATTGACATCTACGGAAGGTATCTAGAATAGTTATACTTTGCTAACTTTAAAATGACTAATTGAAGTGGGTAATACTTATACTTAGCAAAGCTATCTAACAGGCCCTAAATAGAATCCATACAAAAATTCCACTTAAGGAATACACTAATATCGGAAGAGCTCAGAATTGCTGATATTTGATCATGCTAGGGACTTTCCTGCTCCCAAAAAGCCCCATTTGAATGTTGCTTTAAGTGGGTGACTGCAATCACCAGAAGATACAAAAAGGGAGGATACAGTTAACAGCAGCATATGATCTACTTATATTTGTAAGGAACTGCTTTATCTTGATATCATAAGCTTGCTAATTATAGAATACTAGCTTTGGTTAAGTATATGGTAATGTTATACATGTGAGTAAGGATATAGTTTTTGTTTCCAACATACCTGATACTCATTTTCTGCAGCCTCTACGATTTTTATAAATTCCTTTGCTGTCTGGGCTTCATTCTAGAAAAAAAAAAAACAAACAACAAAAAACCAAAAAACAAAAAACCAACATATCTGAATGAGGTCTGACGTACAGCACAATCCTAAGAGCATTTGGATTATGGTTTTTTTTCTGTAGTTATGAGTGATGTCAGGTAGATACAACCATTTAGTGGCTATGCCAAAACTGAACAAAACATTTATCCAAAAGGCACATGCCACATGAAAACAGTTGAACGGCAACATGCATAAGGATTATCATGGAGCTCATTAATATATTCTGATTTAAAATTCTATGGCACGATAAAAAGACACATGGACTAGAATAACATTTGGAAGTACGACCACGTACACACACAAATCTCTAAAACCATGCAAAGTATAAGTATTAACATTATCAATGTTAAATTTCCAGTATAAATTCAGGAAAATCTAAGAGACTACCACCTAACCCAGAAGTGTGCAGAATGCAACCAAAAAAACAACACAAATTGTTCACCTCTACACATTGTGAATCTGAAGACTAAACAGAGGCAAACACTCGACATTATATACCTAGACTTCTAAAAACATACTCAAGTACATCTTGCAAAAATGAGGGTGCCACATACCACAGTGTCCAAAATTCATTGCAACTGATAAACACTTCCTTGGCTTCAGGTCTCACTATTAAGTATGCAAGTGTGTTTGTTTTGAAAATAAAAAATGACCGATCAGTCAATCTGGAGACAAATTAACTGAAGTGCTCAAAAGAAGCCTCAAGAAGGAAGTGAGGGTTCATGAATTTCAAGACTTCCAACTTGGTGTTAGAGACATTCCTAAGGGTACTTTCTGCAGAAGCTGTTGAAAGTTAGGAGTGTTCTTGCCCCATGTGATCCCTCATTCCTACAAAGGCAAAGACTGGGAAAAAACTGTGGCAGCTTCAATTACAACTGGTTCAAAGTTCCAGTGAAACTGCACCTAAGAGCTGTGAAAGCACTCCTATACACCGCAGAAAGACATAAAGGAGGAGTTAGAGACCAAGTAGAATGAATGAAAGGGCTTTGACTTTTCAGTGAACTGATGCAATGAATTCAAAGGCTCTGCCAACAAAAGGAAGAATTCAGGGGTATGAAGTCTTATTTGGCTCACACAGAAATTAGGGATAAGAAAGTAACCTTCAGCAAAATTATTCATAGCTCTAGCTACAACGGACCTCTTCA
This sequence comes from Coracopsis vasa, assembly GCA_026283785.1. Lineage (NCBI taxonomy): Eukaryota > Metazoa > Chordata > Aves > Psittaciformes > Psittacidae > Coracopsis > Coracopsis vasa. Next base: position 9,023 of record JANHGB010054409.1, read on the forward strand.
GTCATTTATTTCAGTTGCGAACATTAATGGTATAAAACTGCTTCTTTGCCAAACAACAAAAAAGAAGAGTCATTCAGGCTCCTTTTAATCTACCTACCATTCCTTCTGTGTGAAGTAAGAATATGTGCAGCCTCTGCCCTCTATGAAGCTCAAAATCAAGGCTAAAAATTGGTAATCAGCAGCATACTTGCTTTTGTTTTAACAGAAGGTAGGAAAGTTAGATAAAAGATGTTTTCCTACTTATTGGTCTTCTGCTGCTTTGTTAAATTGCGGAATAGGATTAAATTACTTCTCAATAGAAAGTGAAGCAAAAGCTATTGAAAGGGGAACTTCTTCCACATAATCTTCCCTGAAGCAACTTTTAGTTCAATGATGGACTAAAAAGATCCCTTCACTTACAGGATCAAAAGTAATTTTATACCTACAGCTCCAGCAGCATTATCATTTGGCACCACCCCCCCATTCTTTGTGGTGCTATTGCAACTGAAAAGCCAACAAGCCTTACTTTATATTAGCAAACAATATTCTTTATTGACGAGTTGAGCTTTTCAGCCAAATTGGTCACAACTAGTCATTATCTTTTAAACATTTCTACTGTTCACTTTTACAAATGCCCTCTGCCAGTTTGACCTCACCAGCTTAAGTTTTATTACAGAACACTCCAACAGAAAATCTCCCTGTTTATAAACACAGTCTCCAGTAGGCAAGAGGAGCACTACTTCAAAAGCAGTAGTTGTTCATATTGCCACATTACCAACTCTTAAAGGATACATCTGATACTGTTTTCAAACAATTTTTACTTCCACTGCCTGCTCCTCACATAATCCATTTGGAAAGAAGTTGAAAAAAAATATGATGCTTTAAATATAAAACGTGTTATGCTTCTCAAGCTGAAGCATCTCTGAAAGGGCTTTTTGTATAGAAAAGCAAGAGGCTGACAGCACCAGTTACACACAGGGAGGAAATGAAGGCGGAGTACTCACCAACTGGTATCATTTGTTTACTAATTTTAGCATACTGGTCTTCTCCCAGTGAAGCAAAGGAGAATCTCCCATTGTACTATGTAAGTGGGTTGTTATAACTCAAACATCCTTCATATTAAAAAATTAATTTTACAGGTCACTCTGCAGACCTATGAAAGTTTAAATACAACAGTGCAGAAAGACTGACAGGAAGCTAATTACAGATTTACAAGCAAAGTTAATTTAACTTATATAAGCCACATGCAGTCATATATTAATTTTAGGGTTTGGATTTTTTTTTTTTTCTTTTAGTTTTAAACAGTAACTATATGTTAGGCAGAAGTAGTAAATGTTACACACACACTATTTAAAAATTAGAACATTAATTCCCATTCATGCAAAAGAGCAAACTCGCATCCCAACTTCGAAACCTTTTTTAATCTTTTCTTCTTAAATTGAAAAGTCACTTCAATATACGCACTAAGCTTTTTAAAAGTTCACTTACAGACACTGTTAGAGAATCCTGTATGTCTTTATGGCTCACCAGCTGAACGTTACCATCTTCATAATAATGAACCTACAGAAAATTAAACAAAGAATATCATATGAAATGTTACAGACAAACAACATACAGGAAAATCAAAGCATTGTAGTATTTATCATAACAACAAACCTACACAAATGAAATGAAAACACACATAAAATGCTAAAGAACAACAAAAAACAAATTGGAAAAACAAAATGTTGTAAAATCTAAATATTTCTGAGGGGGAATAGTAAAGAAGGTACTCTGGAAACATTTTTGTGTTGATGTTAATCAAAACGTAAACATCTTTACATGAAACATCATGAAGACAACAACATACTATTTATAGGACCTTACTAGGAACTCTTGAAAGGAATAGACTATTCTAAATGGTGAAGATACATTCAAAATGAGAATAGTTTTGGCAAGGCTTCAGGATACTCTGAAGTTGTTTTTCTACTTCACCCAAACTGTTTTCTAGGGACAGCGCAACATTAAGCTTCCCTTTCTAGATCTGCCTGGTTTTGGTATTTTCCTCTATTAGATATAGCTCATAACAAAAGCTGGTATTTATCCAAACAAAAGAGCTATTTGGAACAGAGTTTGCCAAGGTTAGGTAGCAAAGCAGAATGAAATCTATTTCCTCTTGAAATGTCGTATCTACAGAATAGCTTCCTTGATTATTTTGCAGGATGAGGAGATCAGTAAAACTCTACCCAAGCTAACTTCAGTACTTTCAAATTCAGTTGGGAAGGATCTGAAAACATTCAGTTTCTAATGCAAATGTTGGAAAACTTAAAAAACAGGAAGCATATATAGGAAGTTACATGCAATCATTCATAATAACTGATACAGAAGACACTGACTTTTAAACAGGTACCCTTAAAGATGTTTTTACAATTTTGATAAAGTCAACATAGTCAATGTAGCTGATATTATGAGAAACTAAAACATTTGTGTCTCACCCTATTAGTCAAGGTAACATTTTAATTTGGAGAGCAATGCACAATACTATAATTTCATATACATTGTGACCATGTGTGTAAGAGATTGCCAATTTTATAAACAACAATAGAGGAAACAACAGAGCAGGATAGCTGTAATATCTAAGCAAAAGAAAGGTTTCATATATGAAAAAAACATTTCCTATGATTCATCTTATATTATTATTTTGCTTATTATCAAATACTTATTTTGCAACAGAAGGTACCATCCTAACCATAAAATAAGCTTCTTTTCAAATTAAATACTACTGGGTGAAACTTCTGCCAGCCTTTTTCAATCCAGTTCCTAAAAGATGCGAAGTACTTTCTCAGTGCAAAATTCTGAGACCTTCCAATGAAACAGCAGAACCCAGAGAAGTATCAATCTCCCCTCTTCTCTGTCACAGTCCACTGCAGAGGGCCCAAACCATCCCTGTGCTCTCAGGCCAGCATCAGCATGAACATCTTATCTATCTTACCAAGTCACATTCCTGGCAAACGCTCAGGCCTAAAAACTTAACAGGGATGAAGAGTCAAATCTATTCTGGGACGTGTTATATCTTACACAAAATATGAGAAATAACTGTTCTGTACTATATCTCACTGCTGACATCCTTCTAGAATGCTAGGGCTGGGTTCAGAAGGCTACAAGAAGCATGATGTTTATGAACAGAACCTCTTGGAAAGGTTAACTAAGGAGGGATGAGAATAACAAACTATCTAAGAGATAAAATTAGTAACCAGTACACTTATCAGTTCTTTTCCATGCACAGTTGGAGAATGTCCAAGCACCACAGGGACTCAGTTTTAATAAAAGGCTTTGCTATTGCAGTTTTACCCTTAAATATAATTAAAAGAAAATTAATCAATGTAAGAGATTAAGACAGTTGAGAATATCCTATATTAGAATTTATTAATAGATTTTTTTTTTTAAAGGGAAGAATTGTGCAAGTGACCTTAAAAATACTGGAGACACCTGAAGATAGCAGGCAATGCTAGAATCTGCCCCAACTTATTTTTAAAAGCTCTTACCAGAAATAGGGCAATGCTTGCCTGTATTGCTGTCAAATAGGGCAATGTCTGTATTGCAAATAACACAAACTTGAGTACTCTGAAATTTTGCTAATGTTGCAGTGAGTTCATATTCTACAGGATTATTTTGCTCCTTAACAAAAAAAACAAAAACAAAAGCACTTTATTTGAAGGGAGTAAAGGGAAGCACTCCCACAAATGCCAAAGAAGTTGTACACAATTCCTAAAGAAATTGAAACTGAGTTCAAAATTCCCTGGTGAAACAAGTAGTTCCTGTGCAAGCAAAAAACTGAAACTTTTCATCACTTTCCAGAACACAGACTTTAACAGATGTAAATAATGACTTAATTATGTGAAACAGTAATAAAAGACAAAATTAGCTGGTGCCCAAATCAAGATGCTTATTAAAGTCTGCCTAAAATCCCTATTCAGGCTATTTTCTAGACTACTGGGCTAACCTTTCCCAGAATTAGGTAGACATCTGCCTGCTCGTTCTGGAAAATCTCTTAAGACATTTAACCAGAAGTGGATGCTGTGGAGAAAATGCTTTGCTGCCAGCTGGATTTGAGTGACAGTTTACTTACATTCTTCCAAATTACGGAGAAGCCTAAAAGTTACCTAAGATGCTTACCATGACCTTGATCAGACAACAATAATGGTTGTCCATATTTTGACTATCATTCTAGCTGTCAGAGAATTTGCCCCAGAAACTGAAACCAGATTCCAGCCCCTGCTTGGGTGGATCTGAACATAGCTACCTACCACATTCTAAAATAACATCCTAGCTTCAGGGTATGGCTAGAAAGACATTGCATTGCACCTTCCTTCTGCAGTCAATTCACTGACCAGTAAAGAAGTGCAAAACTCATGGGGGCACAGAAAGAGCAGGAAAATGGAACTTGAATACAGTACTGTGCTAAAAGCAAGGCTGCACTAAGATCCTAGTCCCTGATTCCAGAACTGTTTTAATAAACTCCTGCAAAATACGCAAACACATTCCAAGGAACCAATCCAGGAAGTCAAGTCCCCCTGCTGACCACATGACAAGTCAGGGTTCCTCTGGTCTTAAGATTTCTGCATTCCTGCTCAGGCAGTATGAATGCTTCTAAAGCCACTAGCAAGGGCAAATTCTGAATGAAGCAGACCCTGATTCAAAAATTGCAGATGGTGGAATGACTGAAACCAAAGATTCTCACCTTTCTGAGCAGTTGGGTGGGTAACATGAAAAAAAAAAAAACAAAACCAAACCCTGCTATTATCAGTTAAAGAAGAAAAAAAGTTGTACTTTAAAAAAGAGCATACCCTCAGGAAAGGCTTGTGCCACTTTGAATTCAAGAAACAAGAAATCAAAGAGGTACATGCCTAGCTGAGGTGAATACACCTTCTGAAAGTCTTCTAAATCATTAAACACTTATTTTTCTGTTTGTAAGATTAGGTAAATATGCAATTAAATCACTAACACTTAAGTGAATGGCCATATCTGCTTTGCTTATTGGGTCCTCAAATTCTCTTAGAATATTTAATACACTGGCCTGAATCTCCCTTGATAGTAACTGGAGAGTTTACTCATCAGCACACAGCTTGAGATAAGCATACCTGAATTTTCAAGATGCCAGCCACTTGAGTGGTTGAAGGGGTGATTGTAAACTTCCATTCTGACCTCCAACGGCCATTCCTTTAAAGAAAATAAAACGGAAATCAGATGTCACCCCACTGGTTAAGAAGACCCAACATATAATGATAGTCAAAGGAAAACAGACTGAGATATGCTGTGCAGACATGCACAAAATCTCTCCTTGAAGATTCAGCCCTATAGTAAGTTGAGAAGAGAACAGTTTCCAAAAATATTTAACCTAAGTTTTGGATGTGGACCAAGGAGATTTATTAGCAAGGACCTTTTAACAAGGAATTAACATCTGAAAATACCTAAAGCCTCCAATGTTCTTCCCCACCTTTATAATTAGTTAGGCATATATAGTCAGTATTTTGTTTCTGGGACCTGGATGGCTTGCTGGATCAGCGGAAGTCACACTTCACATCAGGCTATGAAAAACTTGAATGGAAGGAATCTTAAAGTAGCAAGACTTTCCACTATGCTGAACTGTAACTAGGCTTTTCAGCACTTCTAGCATTTCTGTTCCAGGACAACTATTTCCTTCCAGTTTCCTTCCACAAATTCAACATCCTTGCCAAATTGCTTAAAGGGAGTTTCAAACATCTGGAAAAGAGTATGGGGAGATTGTAGTTTCACCTGATTTCTTTCCTGTAGACTAGACGTTTTCTTTTTTAGTTATGAGGTTAGTGAATTAGAAGGTTAGTACATTAAAGCTATATTAAGAATGCATTGTGGCTGTCTCTTGATTCTTCTTTTGTTTGCACTTAAGGAAAGAAAAGTTGAAATTATGAGTTCCAGTCCTACTAAGGTTAGGTATAGATTCCAGTGCATTCAACAGGGGAAAGGAAAGAGAGATTTTAAGATTAACAGCTACTAATAGATCTATATTGATACATCCCTGATACTAACAACGTTAAGTCAATAATAAAGCCATTGATAATTATTTCAGACAATATCCGAACTATAGATTATCACTGAAAATTCAGACTAAGGCAATTCAGAAGAAGCTTGTTGGAATCTCTAAGAAACTGAAAGGGCCCCCTAACTCAGTGATACTAATGTTAGTGGTAGCCTTACATACCGACCCATTAATTATAAGAAAACTTAACGTGCTGAACTACATTTTATAGATGCACAGGATTCAATGACTAGCTACCACATTTTTTTGCTTCTTAGTCACTTTGTTGTCCTTAAAGCTAAGATGAATACAGTGCTTCTACTCTGGGATATCTTTTTTCATCCTTAAGATGCTATTACAGTAAAAAGTGTTCAGTTCAGAAAGATCCTTCTGCAGGAAATGCTCTAAGTTAAATCCAATGCATCATTATTTAGCTCTGCTGATTTAAGAGGTTTTGTAAGAGATTAACTATCCTTCCTTTTCTTTCACATTCTTTAATAAACCATCTCTCCTACTATGCTGATAGTATTTCAGAAATTCTTAGAAAGTTTTTATTTGGTTTGTATTGATTTTCTGTCATCCCACAAACTTGGTTTTATGGAAGGTTGCCAGCCTTCCAAATGCCTAAAAACCTGGCACACCTTGAAAATAAACACTGGCTGTGGCCTGGGCTGGATACCCAGACATCCAGCTGGATAACTGAGTCTGGTTAACTTTGGTTAACATTCCTCCATCCCTAAATCCCCCACACCAATATAAATTTATTAAAATTTGCTAAGAGTGAGAATGAGAGCCTGACTACCCCCTGTAAAACTCTTAGAAACATGGTCAATATTTACCCATATATGTTTGACCATAACTTTATTAATGAAAGCTTTCAAGAAAGATTTTTTCCATCTATAAACAGTTGTTGCATATCTGTTTCTCTTCTTTAAAGACTACAGTATTAAAGTAACTATTTGGAATACCAGAATTTATTCGTACTTCTGACCTAAAAAGAAAACTCAATATTATTTCAAGTTACTTTTAATATTGATGTAAAACATGCAGCCTTAACTAGTCAAGTTCAAGTCAGTGGAAGAAATTATTAACTGTGCAAAAAGTGTACTGGGCAAATCATTGAACAGATACAGACACATGCTCAAATTACTATACATATATAATATTCATCTTAAGCATCAGAAAACAATATTTCTGCACTTACATATATTAACAGGATTTCAAGTAGATGCAAAATAGCAAACAAAATAATAATGAAATACATTTCTTCATAGAACTGTGTATATTAGCTATCTCTTTCAGAGATACTTCCTTATCTCATTTCTGATACTGTGATATCTCTCTTGTCTCTGGCCAGTTTACTGCAAGGAGCTACCCAAAGTTCACTCCAGACTGTGGAAAACATCTTTTAACCAAGTGAAGAAGCAAGAAAATCAAGCTGCAACTTATAAGAGCTCATTTCATCCGAGATCACTTTCATCTACCTCACCAAAAAACTAACAACTCAAGTCTCACAGTACATTAATCTTTGGTCACCTTTCTCCAAGATATTCAAAGTAGGGGGAGCTGGTTTTATGCGATCAGTCACAAAGGAAGCAACACTAGCAGAAGCAACTGTGTTAGGGAGCAGAGACATGGATATCAGTGCTGGTGTGATAAACTGGAAGAGTCATAAGGAATTCTGTGAAGTTCACGAAGCTCCTCAAAGGAGATGCAGACATGTAGTCTGCCACTTTACTTACCACAAAGGAAGAGATATATATATATATATAGTTTTGGCAGAAAAACTTGGGGTGAAAGGAGAAAAAAATGTCACATGCAAGATGTGCCAGCACCTCCTTCTCTGAACTAAGGGTTACCAGTGTAATGGCACTAGTGCAGTTATTCCATTTGCTGTATTTTACTGTATTTATATCCATACAGAAACTTACCAAAAATTTTTTGCTTGGAACTGATGGCTCTCTATGCATGCAATAATGGTCTGCTGTCCATCAATTGTTTTACCATACACCTGAATTAGAAATTAAACAAAACAAAACCCCAACAACAACAAGAAAGAGTTAAGTTTCAGCATCTGTCTTGCTCAAACTGCTTAGAGGTATCTTGTTCTCTTATTGTTACATAAATTGTAAAATTTAATTTTATAACCATTGTGGTTTTTACATAGTATTTTATACATGAAACATTAAAGTGTGTATTACAATGCAGAAAAATGTAAGATTAGAAAATCTGAAGGTCAAGCATCTTAACTGAAATTTTATATACTGCACACTCATTTTTCTACATTATAGGCATCTTAAGCCTATAGCAGTGACTGGTGTGACCATATACTTTACCAGCAGGGTTTTACATATCAGTTATTCTACAACTAAATGATGATTTAAGCCTTTACAGACTAACAAAAAGGTGATTAAAAGGGTGGGTTTCGTCTTCTGTTCTGCTTATCCCCTAAAATCAAATACTACTAAAAATTATCTCAGTGAACATGCAATCTGGTTTCCTTAACAGAAGCTGGAACTCATCTGGATTGCCTGGAATCCAATTCAATGTTTTACCTCTAGTTTTTTCCCTAGTTAATTTTTCCATCAGGTTAATACAAACCATAGCTATCACTAGATCAGTTTGATAAGCTTTAGTCACAGGGCTCCTTAATAGCAAATTAATGCTATTTAGGCCAGACTAACAGGTTTTATTTTAAGAAGCCATCAGAACCTGCTGATTCTGGTGATAAGAATATAGCACTTTGATATACAGGAAATGTCATGGAGAGAAAACAGTTTGATTTGCTGACAGTTTTGTCTGTCAGGTTAAGCCAAGGCAAGTCTTATGGATTTTTTTTTTTGGTAAGTAACCAGCCAGGATCAATGGGATCAATCTGCAGTAGTCTACAGAAGGTCTTAAGCACTGAGAGGTAAGTCACTATCACCTGCAGTAACTACCCAGTAGTAATCCAATAGCTGAAATATGAAACATCTGAAGTTTTCCCTCATTTCCCTGCATGAACTCTTGACAGGATTTAATTTTTTACTGTCTTTACTGTTGGAACTGCACATCTTCCTGGTTTTCAGTTTCAATTTTTTTTCTTTTTTTTAGGTTTCTGTCTATAGTGGTACAGTGGTTATATAATTCAGTACTTACTGTGCAGACACCGTTTGGGTAGTGTTCTTTCACATATGCTTTCATTGCTGTTTCAACTGAATTCCTCCAGGATTCTATGGCATTTTCAACTTCATGGGGTCTAGGATCAGTAGCCTCCTTTCTTAAGTGATCAAATTTAAAAGAAATCTTGTTCTTGGGATCCAAAAACTTTCCATTTCCCAAATCACCATGTTCTGTTATCAAAACCTGTATTGTAAAATTTTATTTAATAACATTTACTATTGGGAAAAAAGAGGAAAAAAAAATCCTACACCAAATCTAATTGTATTCTACATTCAACTGGAGCTTACTTATAGCCAAAGACTCACATACATATATATATGTATATATTTATATTTAAACTATGCATATAGCAGAAGAGGACAAGTCTAACATGACACTGACTCGGAAACAAAAAATCCTGAATCGTGCCCTCTTACTGCAACAAACAATGAAATACAAAAATTCAGGTCTTCTAGTACTGGGGATGGAGCAAGTTGTTTCTACAACTCCAAATCATGTCTGAATGAATTCAAGCCAACACAACAGACTGAAATTTCAAGCTCTTCAGATGCCCTAAATGATTAACTTATGGAACGAGTACCATTGGAGGTCCATAGTTCCTGTATTTTGGCAGGAAAGATGCATTTCTTTTCATTTTCTTGCCAAGATATGTTCCAATACCAGAACATCTTGAACAGTTTAAGGAACATGGCAAGAATTTAATTGTATTCATACCTGTTCGTCGTAACCGTCAATTTTTACTGGAGTAAACTGGTCCAAGTTGTACTGTGCAAACGCACTACAAGAAGAAAAAAAACCAATACCAAATGCCTATGTCAAGCACAATCTTTTTCCTTAGTAGCTGTAAGATATCTAAATAGTATCTAATAACCTGGGCAATGATGCATCAAAAAAATTATATCAATACTTTGTTATCTAGCAGGCCCAAATTCTTAGAATCACTTTGGTTCAAATTATAGATTCCAGTGACCATCACAAAATGATTTATGTTCACAAGTAACCTAACCTAAACAAACACATAAGCTTTACAGAACCCCACAGAAATTGGAGCAACAGATTAAGTTTAAAATCCACAGGGATCCAACCTACTAAGTTGGACATGTCTGTTATTATAGATGAAACTAATTTTGGCATAAAATACAGTAAGTGTAATGTTTTGATATAGAAGGGTCTAACGAAGCAGTATCTTACAGATGTTCAGCGCCTAACACTGAACACTTGGTACCAAGAAACAGAAAATGAAATCCAAAAAGATGGAGGCTAGTTCCAAAATCCAGGTCACCCATTTCCAAAACGATTGTTCTAAATATTAGGATACAGTACAGATCTCTCCTCTGCCAAGAATTTAATCTTTATCAAAGACATACAACACAATAAGGTTTTACTTGCCAAGCACTCATCTTTTTAAATGAATCCCTTACTGACAGTGAAAATCTGACTGAAAAACATCTTGCTTTTATGCAACTGAGTATGTGGCATCTGGTACTTACTGGGCTGCTCCTTCCCTGAGAAGATTGTCATTATTAAGCAGCAACCGAACATCTGAAAGAAGGTATTTACAACATAAAAGTACAGTTAACTCAGAAACTTGTTTCAGTCACATAGCAAATGTCAACAGATTGTACAAACACAAACCATAAACCACCCCACACCCATAAGATTACTAAGTAGGAAATTTATTGCTTCATATTTCATAATTTTGACTCAACAAAATTAGAAGAGTAGTATGGAAATGGATCCCTTCCAACACAATCTGGTAAGCATATATAAGTCCCATTCTTCAGCCTGTGTGACAGCTGTAGGAATCTGTCGAACTACTTTTTAGAGAAGTTCTGAATGAGAACAGTACAGGATTCACAAGTTCACTTTTAACAGGTAAACTACCACATCCTTCACACTATACTGATTGTAGTGATTACTGTATTTTGACAACATTAATATGATATGTGTTGTATTTACTAATTTTTAAGCCTTATCATTTTTGTCTTTGTTCCTTAGTGACACTTAGTAGCCAGAGTACAATATATCATAATATCATTTCTTCTATCATCATACAAAACCCACATGAATATAGAATAAAGTCAATACTCTCCTCAGAATGACTTCATATTTACTAGGAACTAAATTGTTGTTTATGTACTTGACTTACTGGCTTACTATTTACTAGGTACTATTTTAATAATAACGTAATGCACTGATCATTAGCTGATCATTAGTCTTGATATAACACTTTAAATTCTAAAGATTCACAAGGTATCATACAAGTAAAATAAATATCTGGAATAAACTTGAAGTATTACCTAAACCAAAACACAAAACAACAAAACACCCCAAACGAAAACAAGCACCCCACAAACTCAAGAAAACCCTAAGTCAAACCAAATGAAAATATAGTTGGCAGGACTGAAGTTCAAAGCTTTCTCTCTTTTTTTAAGAAGTCAGCTTGAATCGCATTGAACACTGGTCAGGCATTTATTATCAAATGCTTTGTTATGTGTTTTCAAACATATTGTACTCAGTTACTGAGCAACTATAAACTAGTTTAACAATAAAGTTTATAGCAGTACTGCTGTAAGAAATTGTATTAACTTTCAGGGAGCTGGTTTAATGGGCAGCCCATCAATTGCCCATTTCACAAATGCAGTAAGTTTAAATAATAATCAGCTGACCACAGTTTAACTGAAGAACAAAACTTTTACATTCTCTAACAAATTTAAGCTCTCACCAGCCTGACACTGACTAGAAGTTTAGGATACTAAAAATTCCTTCTTTGCTTAAATAACAGTAGAGAGATTTGTAAGGTACAGCTACAGACCATATGCTTTATGTGATATGCATGCCCACATATCTTGATGCAAGACAAACACAGTATTTTTTAAAGAAAAGTAACATCCTAGGTAAAGTTCAGGCAACAATAGTTGAGAGAAGCCAATTTCAAATTTCCTTTCACTTTATCAGTACACTCAGTAAGATGAAGTGTTTCCAGAATTTCAGGGTTAAAAATGTCTGAAGAAGATTAATATTCTTTTTACAACTGGCATTAGGCAGTAGCCCTCTGTATATTCAGTGTTAAGTATTTGGCATTATATTCCTCCTTATATATAAAAGACCATTTTAATTCCAGCTACTTTCTGTTGGAAAATGTAATTGTCTATTAAAGACTGAAAAACAAAAAAAAGAAAGAGTACATGTCTCTCCTAAACAAACCCCCTAGTGACTGTTAATTCATGACTGATTAAAAAACAGAAAGCAAGCTCATTCTCACATCACTGAGAAAAGTGGTATTTTCCTCCTTTTGCACTTAAACTCCAGGCTGTCTTGTAACTGCAAAGCTTACTATGCCAAGCTACAAACCCAGCTCTTACAACAAGTAAGCTGCTAAAATATAAGCTACATAAAATTCAGGAGAGTAACTGGCAATACAATTCTGGCTATAGATGCCTTAAATGAAAAGACAGAGCAGAGGGATACTCACCATTGAACACCTCATTGAATTCCCCAGGAGGAGCATGAATTATGAATTTTGCGGCTATACGCACCTGAAATACAAAAACAGTTATGTGGTCATACAGACTTGCATTCATTGCTATTCCAATCAACATGAATTCCAGACATGAAATTGCACAACTCCACTGATTCCTGTATTTGTTCACATTATTTAAACTACTCTGTTAGAAACACAGAATATAAAGTTTCACCTCTTCAAACGGAATAGAGGAGATTATATGTGATGAAAGCAGATAAAGGAAATCGAGTCACTCATGGTTTGTATTACTGGCAAAAAGAAAGAGATTAATATAACTCACAATCTATTTCAACTTCCAATCCATGGAACACACAAAAAACACAATGAAGATACATTCAATCTTCAAGGCTTCCCCTCTGATTTTATTTTCCTATGGTTCTAAACTTTTGGAAGGCACACAGCCAGACAGTAATCAACAGATTACATGAGCTTAAAAACACTTTCATAGGCACTAAAGCATGTAATTTCACCTGCGTCTACCTGTAAGGCCTCTTGGTACCACAGTACCACTAGGTAAGGTTAAAAGAGTCCTTCAGCAATTGCCTTCAGCCACAACCTTTTGCAGACAAAACACAGCACAAGCCAATACTTTCACTAAAAGCGTGTGCACCTGCCCAGGCTTTCTCCCTCCTTCTGCTTGCCCAAGCACAGTGAATTTAGTTTTCCAGGCTGGTTCCCTGGACTGTTTGTTGCACAGCTGCAGACACATGTGCTTGCAAAAGGAACATAAAAAATGATTTTTTTTTTTTCTTCCATGTGAAGCACCTTAAAACTTTTCAACTATTACCTTACTTGCACAATGTCACTCAGCAGACTCACATTCATTCTTCTTTCCCCCTTAAACTGTTAAGGGCACCTGTCATAAAAAAAGCGTTGGTTTCCTAACTTAACTTGACAAAGTTCCTAGCCTTCACACTACAGTTATTTAAATTCAGGAGACATTCAAAGCTCTCTTGCACCCTTGAATATTCAAACATAGGATACCACCTGAACCACAGTTCCCATTTCTGACATTGCCAGTTATGTTTTTATGAAATAAACAGTTGGAATATTAGTGTCTGCACTCTCTGGGCTTCCTGCTCAAAATTAAAGTGTTTGAGAGGCACATACTCCATCAACAAATACCTAAAAATAACCAAAGAATGCTTCATGTTTACATTTTTGTATGTATTTTAAACTACAAAAGAACTACTTGAGCATGGTAGAGCTCCTGAACTGACAGCTGAGGGTAGCAATACAGTGCTCTTGCCCGTGGTTCTTAACAGGGCCCGAGCTTCACCGTGGTATTAACAGTGTTCAAACCTCAATGAGATCCCAAATGACTAGCCCAGACAGCTTTCTGCTCACCAAAAGTCAGCACATGGCCACTCAGAGCTGGCTAATGGAAATGGAAAAGCTGTCAGTTCCCAACCTTCTAAACTGAATGCTGCATTCTGTATTGCAGACAGCCTTTATCTGCTGCCTCAAATACCTCAAATTCAGAACTCTTTCCATATAAACAGAAATTTGCATTATACTGAGATAAATGCCACAGGGTTTACTCTTCTCACAAGAGACACAGAGAGGCAAGAGCATCTTCTTCTATAGCAGCTTATTAAAACACCTGCCCAGATAAGAAAAAAGCATGACTTGGATTGCCTGCTTTGACCCAAATAAACGGGAACTCATCTGCCTTAGCTAGATTACCTCAACCACCAATCTGCATGTTTCCCAGGTACACACTTCGTACCTCTCCTGCTGAAAACAGCATACACAGCTCAGTGCTCACACCAAAGAAATCTAAAGGCTATGAAATACAGCTAACCTACAGTACTATGAAGGAGAATACAACTCATGAAGGAGAAGGGGAAGACAGGCTCTAAGTTCTGAAATAAAAGGTCCATCAGTTTTGGGTTGGGCAGCAGCTAAATGAGCAAAATTAAGCAAAACATGGGTGCCCAAACTGCACTCTGAATAATCATTAAACTGGTCACTATTTATTATTCATTTATTACCATTCATATAATATTATTATTTATTACCACTGAACCAGTAATATCTGTTAGGTGAGATATTAAGTCTCTACTAAAACTGGAATAATGCCCCATTTTTCAGCTGTTTTGGTAATGTAAAACTGGGGTTTGCTTCCTTTTTTGCTATCAGTAAGAACTATTCTTATGAGTCAGATTAATATTTCTGAATAGATATTACTCATAATATAGCTAAAGAGTAACAGATGGTTTCCTCAGGACAGACTAACCAGGATCAGATGATCTTAAGGTCCCTTCCAACCCAAACCACCCTATGATTTTACTAGTAAATTTAATTCCTCAATGAGATTTTTTTTTCAGTGGGATAATTCACCATCCTTGTCACTTCTTATAGGACAAAAAAATATGCAAATTAGGAATGAATTTCTCATCAAGAAGTATACTCATGCTTACAGAAGCAAAAAACCTTCTTCCGAAGTTGAGTCTTGTCACCTAAGGCACTCTGCATTTTGCTAACCTGCCTTTGTGAAGCCCATTTAAAGCTAATCCATTTCAGCAGTTAAAGCAAATTAACTTACCTGTGGAGACGAGTATCTGAAAAAGCCTTATTTCCCCAACTCATACAATACAAGAAGCACACGTAAGAATTAAATCTAGTAGTCTCATTTAACACACAAGAACTGAAAAGCATTTACAGCTTCTTTATTGCCACTGAATTTTTCCAGAAATAAATGCTCTAAAAGAGGCTTCTGTTTTCCAAACCCAGACTGATACTGAAGGATAAATGAAAACACTTTCATAAGCCTCAATGAGATGAAGATCTCCCCCTTTTGGCAGTCAAAAGCCACTGGCTCAGCTATCCCTCGAGAAAGCACGTTTTTAAATAAACAGGCAGTCCATATAAAATGTGGTGTTTGTCAGCAAGTAAAAGATTTTAAAACGGACATATAACAATAGGCACATTACTTTTAATACAAAGTGACAGGCAAAAAACTCAACTGCAATAAAGTCCAGTTGAGATAGGAAATTATTTTTGCTGAGAACTGTTGAAGAACACACATGTTCAAGAAAACACATCAATAAGATGCATTACAGTTGAAACCAATGCTGGTTATTCAATACAATGAGACTTAAAAACTGATTAGAGCAGATCTGAGCAAGTCAAAACAGAAACAACATAATATTTTGAAAGTCCAAATGACAAAAACTTTTCAGTGAAGAGAAATGCACCTTCGCACGCAGTACTAGAACCTTATGAATGTATCAGCAAGTAACAGAAAAGGAGGTTACAGTTGAGTATTCCTTTAAAAAAATCAAAAGACTGAGAAAACACCTGATGTTTCTCCACTTATTATTACTGTAGTTACTCCCAAAACACCACCTAAAGTTTAAGACAGTGTTTTATTGATGTAGTTTCCAAGATTTGATTTACAGACACTGTTTTCAGTTAAATGCCTGCAGAGTTGCTTGCAAGAAACTATAAAATTCAGAGTTCACTAATCCAGAACATCTGATCAACAGTGGCTCACAAAAACCAGGTCTTGCTAACAGCTTTTACCACAACAATTGCACATTTACTATATTAAATTCCTTGAAAGCATAAAATCAATCTAAATACATTTTAATGAAATGTGACTTCATCCAGGTTTGCGCATTAATTTGGACAAATCATACAGAAGCTGAGAGGAAGTTATAAAAAAACAAACAAACAAGCAAAAAAAACCTCTGAACATTGAGAAGAGAAGCATTCCCCACTGCAGGGTTTCTCTTTATCCGATTTTCACATTTACACCAGTCACAGTCTCACTTCAATGGAAGTCTGGTACAAGTAGTTAAGAACTAGTGAGATTTGCTTTCTCAACTCAAGTGATGCCAAACGCTACCCATCACATCAGTTACAAGCTTTTTGATTTTATAAACTATTTAAAGTAAGGTAAAAACTCAGTCTGAGAAGCTTAGTGAAAGACAAAAGGGCAGTTTTGTTGTATGAGATTAGCATGGATAGCAGGCATAATAATGCCTAACCTCATTCTGCTAGAAATTAAAACAATTGGTCTTTCAACAAATGCCTACACTCAGTTACTACAGTATTTGCAGTTTTCAGATTACACAAGCACAGAGGTAGCAATATACAGAAAGGTGTCAGTTATGCTAAATCCACCTTGTTTTCATGCTTCTGCCTTTATTGCACAACCCAATTTCTCTCAAAGTGTGACACCCACCAGACAGATAGAGAATCCTACTTCTCTGCCTTTTCCAGTCTGAGACATTCTAAAGTTTGTTTTATTTTAAAGAAGTTTCACACAGTGACTGCACATGCCTCAGATTACTCTTCCTGTTCCTGGCACATCGGAACTGACACTGCTTGAAAAAGCCCAACCTTCTGTGCTCTATGTGTCTAAATATGGTCATGGACACAGCCTAGCTGAAGCACAGGGGCTCCCCCAACGCTGCCCAGTCAGCTCCACTACTATATGCTTGTTCCTGATAATCAGCTAGGGTACACCTAACAACAAGAGAGACATTAAAACTTAAGGTAGCTTTCACCCCAACCTCCCCCACCTCCCTTCCCCTTTTTGTTTTCTCCCTTTTAATTTTACTGAGGTACAGCTGTATTTGCCAGGGCTCTGACAGTTCCGTCCTTCAATCAACTGCCATGCTGCTGCACAGAAAAACTTGCTGGTATGCAAGATGCTGTGAAACCACATACTTTGCCCTTACTCCTTGCTACACATCACTTATTTCAAGTTCAGCTATAAACTCCTTGTGGCAGGGAGACCCACCCTTCCTCTACACTCATAACAGGTTAAAGTTTACTGTTCCAAAGCAATAAAAATGAAATATAGTGAAGGAGATATTAAATGCCCTTTTCACCTAAAAAACTGCATTAAAATTTCAGAGGGGGGAGAGAGAAGTAACATAAAACCTCCACAGTAAATTTCCACTCAAAGACATCTTTGTTGCTAATCACAGGGGAAAAAAAGAGCTTCCAGCAGTTACTTTTACCGCAGTGATTACATAAAGTGCTAGAGCAGGAGAAAAGCTTTGTATATCACACAATCATAAAATAATTTGGGTTGCAAAGGACCTTAAAGATCATCTGGTTCCAGCCCCCTGCTGTGAGCGAAGACAACTTCTACTAGACCAGGTTGGTCAAAGTCCTGTCCAAACTGGCTTTGAACACTTCTAGGGATGGGACAGCCAGTCTTTCTGGGCAACCTGTTTCAGTGCCTCACCACCCTCATACTCAAAAATTTCTTCCTAATACCTAATTTAAAGCTACACTCTTTCAGTTTAAAGCCATACCCCTTGTCCCGTCACTACCTGTCCTTGTAAAAAGTTCCTCTCCAGATTTCTTGCAGCCCCCCCTTTAGATATTGGAAGGCTGCTATAAGGTCTATTCTGGATTTCTGAGAGCACCTTTCCTTTCTTGTAAAAGAAATCTCCCACTAACAGGAACCTATGTTTGGCAAAAAAGTAGATGAGAGATCACTTTTGGGAGAAGGGACGTTTTTGCTTTTACTCTAGGAGCAGTGAAGAATCCAGAGAACCCTATTGCCAGAGCCATGCCTTTTGCTGTAATTCCTGCCGGTTCAGGAAGCCTTTCTGCAGGCAACTAAACAAATGGCTTGGTCTTGACCCACTGAACTCTATTTATGGGTAGCTACAGGGGTTTCTCACAGCCTGTAGTTACAGAAATATTAACACAGTGAAGCCTTATTCAAACTAGGTAAGTTCCCGTTCTCTCAAGACCCTGTAATTCATACTCAATAACATGCAAGTGTTTCTGGTATCCTGTGTGTACCATATGGAGTAATACTGGACAAGACAGTAATACTGGACAAGACAGTAGTGTATCGAGTTCCGAGTTTGATTCAAACTCATGTTTTGAGTCAGCTGAGACGTTTTCAATATGCAGCTCTGCCTCCTAATAAACATCAAAACTGCTCTGATGTCTTCTACCAGTCAAAATCAATTTTGTATTGACACATATTGATGTAGCACATCAAGGAACACAGTGTAAGGTTCAATCATTTGCAAGATACAATGACTGATGTCTGTCAGTACTGCAAACATTAACATCGATTTTGAGTTTGCAAACCCTTCAGTGTTTAAAAAAAAAAAAAAAAAGTAATTACTTTTCCCTTTGCACAGACAGATACTTGGTACTACCAGCTCCAATTGCTCATTAAATTCTTAAGTTAGATACTTTCCAGGATGTTACACCAGCAGTTACAATACATCCTTTAAAATTAAAAACAAGACGGTGGTGTTTCCTAAGTGGCATAAACTGACCTACTACCATGCTGCTGCTGCCACCAAAAGGCGCAATCTCCCTGCTATTCCCAAAAGCCCTGTGATCTATTTTTACAAACTCCTTTGTATCACTAGTGCTCATCTATTTTGTAAGCACCCAGAGAAGCAAACTTATCTAGCTGAAGAATATCTTTAGAAGGTGGCAGGAACATAGCAACCAATTCACTTACGAAGAGAGCTAAAGGAAGTATTGCTTCTTGCTGCTGACAGCTTAATGAGGTGAATAGACCTTCAAACAACCAGACAAACACTGAGAAAGTATATAGAACTATAGAATTACAGAATAGTTAGGGTTGGAAAGGACCTTAAAATCACTTAGTTCCAATCCCCCTGCCATGGGCAGGGACACCTCACACTAAATCATGCCACTCAAGGCTCCATCCAACCTGGCCTTGAACATCGCCGAGGATGGAGGATTCACAACTTCCTTGGGTAACTCATTCCAGTGCCTCACCACCCTTACAGTAAAGAACTTCTTCCTTATATCCAACCTAAACTTCCCCTGTTTAAGTTTGAACCTGTTACCCCTTGTCCGACCACTACAGTCCTTAATAAAGAGTCCTTCCCCAGCATCCTTATAGGCCCCCTTCAGATAATGGAAAGCTGCTGTGAGGTCTCCACAGTGACTTCTCTTCTCCAGGCTGAACAGCCCCAACTTTCTCAGCCTATCTCCATACGGAATGTGCTCCAGGACCCTGATCATCCTAGTGGCCCTCCTCTGGACTTCTTCCAACAGTTCCATGTCACTTTTATGTTGAGGACATCAGAACTGCACATAGTACTCCAACTGAGGTCTCACGAGAGCAGAGTAGAGGGGCAGGATCACCTCCTTTGACCTGCTGGTCATGCTATACAAGAAATACAAGAAAGCAAGCCATGGAAATCCAACTGGTGTGCAGTGGAACCTTGCATTGGAACACTTCAAAAGACTTAGTATGTATGTATTGAAAGAGAACAGACAGAAGGGGCATAGATAAGCTGAGAAGGGAGTTGGAAGTGAAAGCAGTTTTTATTGATGTGGAAGAGAGGGGAGTCATTTGGGGGATGAGGTGCCATTTGCAGAGAGAGAAGTGCCAATGTAAAGAAAGACACTGAGAAAAAAATACCTTTTCTGTGAGTGTTGTGGTCAATTTTTTAACCACAGATTCATCACAGGACCATGAGTCAAGCTACCTAGAACGAATATGACATATGTGGGAGTCATTCATCAGAGGTGTCTGCAGGGAGACTACATGGACCTCAGCTGTGTCCTCCTTAAAATTCATCCCTGCTGTGATACTAACAGGAAAAGCTCAGCAATGATTCATCTGGTGGTTTCCAGTCACTGCCTTTTAATATGTTGACCAGTGTGATCTCACTGTTACCTTGTGCTTGCAGTATTTGAGGTTTTTTAATAGACAAGGTGTTCAACATAACAATTAAAAAAAAAACCCAGAATACCAACCCTATGGGGCCTACAGGTTCTCAGATGTGACTTAAAGTACTGCCAGTCTACCCACCCCTATTTGTCTCTCCCATTTGTGATATACCACCCTTTACCTCACATCAACACAACTCTTCTGCAGCTGTGCTATAAACTGAACAGGGAAATTGATTTGGCTACAAACACTGGAGGCAGGGGGAAGTGCTGGGTTTCTTTTTGCTGTATCAGTTCCCCCATCTGGCTGGATGCACAACCCCACCTGGGTTGTACAGGATCAGAGCAGAAACGGGGGCTGTGGGACATGGCCATCCATAATCCAGCATTGCCATCAAGTACTTTAAGACACTACATCAAAACCTGATGCTGGGACATCTGCACAGTACCTCTATCCAAATAATAAATACCCATAACAAAAATGTAACTAACAAAAAATAGCATTCATACTCCCCTAAGAAGACATTCATCATTCATAAGGGATTGTAGAAAATTAAATCAAATATTAATAGTTTAAAGCAGAAACAAGATGTTGCAGTTGGTTCATTCTGGAGTATAGGTCAAGCTGGACCCAGATTTTCCATGTCATTTTTGAGAGCCCACAGCACAGCACACAGTAGCAAAGCACACAGTCGGCAACACAGCACACAGTCAGTAGCACAGAACACAATCAGTAGCACAGAACACAGTCAGTAGCATAGAACACAGTCAGTAGCACAGAACACAGTCAGTAGCACAGAACACAGTCAGTAGCACAGAACACAGTCAGTGGCTATCCAAACCAAAGCCCATGCTTTGTAGAAAAAAATAACAATAATTGTTAGTGGTTCAAGGAACCTCACAGTAACAGACGAACAGAATGTGAAAGGCAAATGAAAGACTAGGGCAAAGGAAGAGCATTCAGTTATGATTTCAAGAGATGCTTTCAACTCAGTAATAAGCTAAAATAAGTAGGTTTTTGTCCCCTTTAATTTTGAAAAGCCTAACATAGGGCTTAAAAAACATTTTTACGATGATAATTTCATTGTTTGGGTTGTGATTGCTTTTTAACCCTACTAGTCATTAAAATATCTGCCTTTTTTCCCCCATTGACTCACTCTCTTGGTTGTAGAAAATTACTGGTGCTCTTGTAATTCCTGTGCCCTGTTGGAGAGCTAGCTCAGCAACATTTTGCACTCAAATAAAGCAAGTAAGCCTTACTTCGTGCTGTGATGTGTTCCTTACACAGACAAAATAAAAGGAGAAATCCTAGCCCCACCAAAGCGAACAGAAACAAATCACACCTTAAATTCAGTAGCGTTAAGGTTTGACCTCAGCTTTTCTTCTCCAGAGTCAGGAGCGCCAGACTGAGTCCATCTGGAGTGTCTCCTTTGGCATTCAGCTTGACTTGTGACGTGATACGTTCAGCGGAGAGACTTGTGAACATGCACTTGTGGTTCTGAAGTCTGAAATAAAGTGACGAATATATACTTAACTGATCATCAAAAACGTGCCCTTGTTGCAACTTTAAATGTAGCTCTGCAAAGGAGCCTCAGGAATGACACTAAATTAGATGACAACCTGTGCTCCTAATTACATCTCTAGTTACAGTTAACAAGAAAAACACTTCCATCTTCTGAGCATGCAGGCTCACACTGACATATGAGGAGCAAACAGCTTAATTTCATTAGCACACATTGCCATATATAATAGAGCTATAACAGGCCAAATGCTCTAATTTACGCTCCTGAAACTCAGTCTCCCTCCGGTCATGCTGTTGTGACACTTCCAGGATGCCAAGAAGGGAAATGGATCTGGCAGTTGTCACTGGTTGGAAGTACAAACAATTCTTCCCTTAACCACCTCAGTTTTGCAGAGTTACCAGAAATATAAAAGCGTAAAAGCTACTGCAGTCATTAGAGAGATGTGACTCACAGAACAGGAATCGCTGTGTTGCGTTAGGAGATGTCAGTTGACAGAATCACTAAACTGATGGCCAGAAGCTGGGAAGTTAGAAACTAGCTGTATTTTTTAAACATTTTTTCCCCTAATTTTCTGCTAATGGCTTTTGGCAGAAGGAAATTGCTCAGGAGATGGCTTTTGAGAGCGAGTGTAGTGGTTTTGTGGGCTTAGAACAGATGCATGCTTTTACTAGCAAACAGGCCACTATCAATTAGATCATCAGATGATAATAAGAATAATAAAAATAATTAAATGTGGTGGTGTTGGAATTGCTGTCTGTGGCGATCTCTTAACATCACACATGCTTTAGCTCTAGCTCTTGAAAAGATGAATGGAAGTTACAGGGCACGGACACTGAAGTTAAAATTAAAAGGCAGCAGGAGTCTTAAAATTACATGAACATCGCTGAAGGAAGTTCAATTTTAACAAATAAAAAGAAATGATTCATTCAACTATGGGAAGGGGTGAGAAACTTCCCTCAGCAAATTTCTCAGTATAAGGCATCAAAAAAATAAGTAGCTAGAGAATACTTTAAGAAAAAAGAACCAAGATTTGATTCTCAGGTGATAAAGATGTATTGCTGAGATCTCAAAAAGCTCCTTAGCCTGAGCCTGCTTACATGTATTGCTAAACCAAAGCCAAGTCTGAGAAATCACAAACATATGACAATTTTCCTTCCTGCTGCTAGAAACTCTGCCTAATCTCCCAGCAAGTGGTCCCATTTGGCTCATGCTCAAAGCCTGAAAGAGATCCCAGTTTCCTATAGCTTAATATAATTTGTATGTCAATTCAGTGAACAGAGGTATTACAAGACACCTCCTGGCATGCTTTACACCTTTACAAGCGTGCATACATTTTATGCAAACCAAGCAACAAGGGAAAGAGCATGTGTTATTCCTGTGCTTTTTAGCAAGCTGCTTTATCACCCATCACAATGTTGAAAGTGAATGTTCATGTTATACAGCGGTCTTTCTTTGTGTAAGAACACACAGATCAAAGTGCTGAGCAGTATGCACAAATCCTTTACGTTACACACCAGAAAGGAGCTCCATTAATTTCAACCAACACTAGATCATGCCACAGGAGGTGAAGGTGTAGTAGGTAATAAGCCATTACATTTACTTCAGTTTCTCCTATAGTTACTTTATGCTTTTTTAAACTTGCCTTAATTAAATTCATTCTGGAACATAAAAATTGCTCAGTTACCACTGGTCTGGAAATGGCTCTTTTTAGGCCAGGAAGACTCTTGCCTTGAGGCAATTACTAGAGCTAGGACAGGAATCAGTGCTTATAGCTTATAGAGATTGTTTTATTATCATGCTCAGTGAGTTTATGCAATGAGATTCATACCAAGCTTCCACTGTGACAGTATTTGTTTTTTCAAGCAAAAAAGGTTTGTAAATAACAGTGCCGGAGTATTATCCAAGCAGTGTTCTGCTTTAAAGATAACACCAACAGATGCTACTGTTGGTAGTATTTAGGAGTCTAAATAACTGCAAGGTACTGAGAAGTGCTGCTCTTTACATTACTTTCATAAATGAAATCTCATTGAGTAAGTGCAACTATTTGTAATCAGCATGTCTACCTTACGTTTAGACACAGAATCCTCTTTGCAGAAAGCAGATCTCACACTGAAATCCAACCAGGAATCATGTACAGGTAACAGTTTCATGTGGTGCTTGTGACACTGGTTGGAGAGTACATAAGAGGCACGTACAGTACCCAGATCAAACAGCAGCGGGTTTTAAAGGGATCTTGTGAAGAAAGAGCAAAGACCTGGGAATCGGGAGACACGGTTTCTCTTCCGTGGGCTGCAATAAAATCGCTGGGTAAACCACAGGAAGCCATCATCTCTGTAACCAAAATTAAGCCAGTCAGGCTGAACTGGGAAGTGTTGGGTTTCATGTCTCTAATTCAGTGAAGCCCTAATCTGCGGGAAGAGCCTCATGAAACTGTTTTAGGAATGAACCTAATAATTCATTATCAGATACATAGTCTAATATGTATTTTGTATTATATAATAATAAAATAATCTAATAATACTTTAATAATAATCCAGTGAAGCTGTGGCTGCCCCATCCCTGGCAGTGTTCAAAGCCGGGTTGGACGGGGCTTGGAGCAAGATGAGTGGAAGGTGCCCCTGCCCGTGATCTTTAAGGTCTCTTTCAACCCCAACCATTCTGTGATTCTATGAATTAAAGAGATAAGGAATCATTGAAAAATCAGGCAGGGGTTTAGTTGCATTTGGCATATAGGAGACCTGTTGTTTTTCTAATTGTAATCTATGTTTGTACTTTCCTCTTTATCATGTTGACGTGTGCAAGCAATAAAAGGGCATTATGTGCTGGTCATTGCATCTGCTTTTGAGATAAATCTATGTTAACATTCCAAAGGGTCAAGGAGTTCTTTCAGGGCAAACAAATTCTGGAGCACTGATACCAGATGGTGTGTATATAAAGCGAAAATGAGAAAAGCAATTTATTGTGTTCCTGTTCCACGGAGAAGTATCACCCAGAAGGACAGCAAAAGAGGTGAGAAACTACTGAGAAACTGGAGAGAGAGTTTTCTTCTTCTGTAATATGTTATTTTCTTTGTATCTGAAAAGTCTGGGTACATAAAGGAACTGCAGTCCTTATTCAGGCAAAATTAGTTCAAAAAGGTAACAGGAGTATTTAACTAAGGAATGAAGGGTTGAATTACTAACATGTATAAATAATTATGCATTGATTTATGTAACAGGTCCTAGCTTTATCTATATGGCTCACTAATACATAGTCTGTGTTTAGAGAAATGTTTGTTGCACAGTCAAAACCATTTTATCTTGAATTTTTGACCAAACTCCACAAAAGAAGCAGAAAATAATGGATCAGATTTTTAAGTATAAATGAGCATAGCCTCAACAAAGGCAAGTTATCAACGTCATTTATCCAGCTCAGGTGCTGACTGCTCACTTGCAGCTGTATTCAATGTGTCATTTCCAAGTTTGCAAAACAGCTCTGCAAGTTTTAGAATTAATCAACCTTTTCTTCAGATCTAGTGAAAGAGGAATGCCTTTTGGAAGGGTTCAAAGATAAATTCAGGTCAGTGTAGGAAATTTAAAATAATTTTCTTAAAATACTGAAAAGTATAACATGATTTCATAAATAGCCTGAACTGCCTTTTATCATCTGCTACCAAACCTCAAAACTATGCAGCAGAAGTGTAAGTGTTCAGATGTACACAAAGAGAAAGGGAGAATGTGTGGCTTAATATTTATGTGTGAATCTTTGCTGAGCATATTTTATTTGGTTATATATGTCCTTCCTTTTAATGTTATGGCTTCTCCTAGCAATAAAGGATATAAAAGTTCTCTCCATACAGGAAAAAGAGCCAAACGACAATGCTGAGGTTTGCTGTCACCCTCTTTGCTGTCATAATGTCATCCACCTGCCAAAAATTTGGATGTCTGGAAGGGAGCACCCACAAACTGAAGCCAAGTCCTGAGCCAAATCTGCGTGAATGCACTCTGTACTCTAAATGTAAGGGTGGTTTAATTTTTGCCAAGTATAGTCTAGAAGTACAGCTTTGTACACACTGATTGCTTTAGCAGTTCCCTTAATTGCTCAAAAATACGTAAGATGAAGTGTAAGCATGAAAAGCTTCCTTCACTGGCATATTGCTGCATGCAAACCAAGAGTAAGATTCTGGTTCTTCACTAAGTCAACTGCAAAACTCTCATTGCCTTCATTTATTTTCTTTTAAAAGAAAATCATGTTATGGACCAAAAGAGATTCATCTCACATATTGTGACTTACAAATACAGTATTAAAGAAAATCCTTATCGCAACATCTCTGTTTCGTTCCTAACAGCTTCCTGTTGCTATGCAGACTTCACAGAACAATTGGCTCGTTCCCCGGTAATTAAAATAAGCAACAGCTACTGGAACAGATGTGGGCAGCTCAGTAAACCGTAAGTCAGCTTTGATGTTGCCTGTATCCTGGTTCAATAGATCTATGCTGTGGCAGCCACACAGCTAATGGTAACACCCCCTGGGATGGACAATCCCCAGGTTGTCCTAGCAATTATACCACCCAGCTCCTGTCATCTTTTCTCTACACCTGACCAATGTCTGACTATTCCTCTTCTCTTACCAAAACCCATGAATCCCTATGTATATACTATTTGTGCAGAAGGGGTATGCTTTTTCATGTTTGCTTTCAGTATAGCACCAGATCTAGCAATATAAAGCAGTCATAAACCCAGTAAGTAACAACCACACCACACCTCTGTAGCTCTCCAAAGCAACCATCACATCCATATGAGTGTGAGCCTCAGTTAACATAGACCAGGCTTCTTCCTTTGCTTAGAAAGCAGATCAACTGTGTTATTAAATCTCGCAAACTAAATGCACAAGAGTCCAGAAATGAAACTTCTGAATATTTAGAAATAAAAATTCTTGTAGTCCTGTGGGTTTTGTAACCATGAAGAATGTCTTCATAATTAAGATTTTTAGTACTCTGTTAGATGTTAGAGCTGTGAAACATGGCAAGTTAGAGAAATAAAAGAATGAAAGTACAAAACAATTAAGCAAAAACAGATGTGCAAAAGTAACAGCTCTTGTCTGCCGCTCCCAGAAGAGCACAACAGTATGTGCTTTTAAGTAACTTCAGCTGGGCTGTGGGAAAAATCTAAAGATCAATGAAACCATGAGGCTACAACATCGAAGAGGTTTTGTACTATAGTTCTAAACTACATTTTATCATTGCTTGGAATCGTTCCTGCCAGGAAAACTCAAGCCCTCAAAAGTTTACAGAAAGCTTACACAAATAGGGCTGAAATATGCATGGAAACATTTGTGCACTCTGTAGCTGGCCATGGTAATTGCACAGTCAGAGCCTGTACACAATGCCAAAGGAATGAGTTTGGAACATAGTCACTAACAGGCTGAAAGGATGCTTTCCTATGTGTATTGCGCCCACATCAAACCAGGCCTAGAAAACTGAGGCTTTAGCCTTGATGCTAAGAAACAGGCTTATTTGTGGCTTTTCTCACCCACCACAGCTGTGAAGATTTCATGAAGAAAATTGAGTGCTTTTACCGGTGTTCTCCGTATGCTGCTCGCTGGATCCATCCCAGCTACACTGCTGCTATTCGGTCTGTTCCACTGTGTCAAAACTTTTGTGATGACTGGTAGGTTCAGCTTTTTATCAAAGTATTTTTGTTTAGCTTTAATACTTCTGTGTTACTTGGGTGTCACAGAGCATGGGTGGATGAAGCACAGATCTCCCAGTCAGTTGGCACTAAGATTTGATGGTGTGGCACCACCTTTATGCCTTTCCTCTTGTTCTTCCTCTTTATTTCTTGTTTGTCATCTCTACTTTTTCCTCAGCTAAGCTACTATCCCCAAAATAGTAACGGCACAGGCTGAAGGCAGGATGGAGTCACTAGTGACCCAAGGTCAGCACTGCCAGGCTCTCCGTGAGGATGCAGTGCAGTGGCATCTGAAATGCCTGACGTGATGGAGAAGCTCCCCCCATGTCAACAGGAACTAACAGCAGTGAGGGTCCTGCCCACCCTTTGAAAAGGCCATGCCTGTGAGTTAGCATTTGTGCAGTTAGCATTTTAAATCTAAATACTTGATCATGCTATGATAATTATTTGTATAAAATGCACTATGCAATCATGAAAGCAGACACTTCCCATATGTTTTCAATTAATTCATATAACAAATTAGCTTAATTCCTTAATTTTGCACCTTTGGCCTTTTCTGTTCCCTTCCATCATCCTTCTCTAAAATCACTTCTAAAAGCCTGAATCTCAGAGAAACTTGCAGTCAAGTAATGCTAAAAATTTTAATAGCAATGAACAAGCATTTAATTACCATTTGATTTCCCAAAATACAGCATGAGGGAATCACATTAGGTTTTGAGTGCAAGACATGTAGTGGAACAACCCAGCACCCATCTGTCCTTAGTCTTGGGGTAGGAGCATTATATCCAGGTGAGGTACTGAGAGTTTTTCAGTGGCCCATATCCAGCATATACCTCTCCCTCCCTATTTTGAGCTGATGGATTAAATAATGTCATCATGTGACATACAAATCTCAGTCAGTACCATATTAATGTTGTGCCTAGTAACTGCAGTAACTGGACCTATAGACACTATGGTTAAAGTGATGTGGAGCATACTACAAACAGCACAGGCTGTGTTCACACTATAGGATCATAACTGCTGCATCCCCTGAAAGTAGTGAACTGTGAATCTCTTAGGCTGCTCTGAAAATCATGGAACACTGGTTTAATGCTTCTAAAAATGTTATGAAAGAGCTTTTCTCAGAAGCATAGAAAATACACATGGTAGCGCACTGCTCTGTACGGTGCTTTCCCTGGTGGTTACACAACTTGGTTATTGACACATGGATCCATTTTCACTCTCACCTTCTCTCCAAGGGCAAAGTTATGTGTGCAGTGCACTATTGTGGTAGGATTTGTCTACAATATGTCTCCATTGCTTTGTGACAGAGAGAGAAACAAAAAGCATGGTTGGGATTTGTAATGGAAGATAGTGAGAAAGGCTGATGTATTTCTTAGCTTCCCTAGAATTTCCTCTAGTGATTAATTTTATTTCTGTGTTAGGAAGCTCCATGTGCCTCAGGAACAGATTTGTCACATGCAGTCTTCCTTCCTAAATTTTTTGGTAATCTTCTAAACTGAATCCAGATTATCACCTCCTTGAAGATAAAGGCTGAGACCTTGAATTTGCCTCAGTGATCAGAATGTCAAAGCTCAGAACCAAATATTTCCAAAATTCAAAAGCATTTGGATATTAAAGCATTGGAGTTGCCAGTGAGCTTTAGAATAGATTTGACAGGCAAAGCAGTAAAGTACCAATATCTAACCCAAATGTATCCCAGAGTGAGTAGCATACAAGTCATCAACAAAGTTCTATATGCAATGAAAGTGTAAAGATGAAAGAAAATGTACCCTGTAAGTTTAGTTTACATCTATGAACTGGTTTAAGCCAGCCTTAATGTATATGAGATTCATACTGAAGCATATAGGGTGGGCCATATGACATGACAAAGCCCTCAGTGTCCCCCAGCTATTGCCAGAACCTCCAGGTAAATGGCATTTTTAACTTCGTTGTTGGAAAGTGTGTGGGGCTGTGATTGAGAGCTGCTGCACAGGAAAAAAATTACCCTTTTCCTGTATAGAGCTTCCCAACAGAGAGCAGGCTCTACTCTAAACATACGCTGAACAATGATCTATTGCCCCTGTTGGCGTCATAGATGCCTGGCCTGAATCAAAAATGTAATGATGAGCCAGTACCGTGCATGCTAGTCTGTGTGCCTGCCTAATGCCAATGTCAAACCCATTCCCTCACCCTGCTTAAAGCCTGGGGCTAGAAAAGAGGCTGGACAGAATTCCCACTCTTTCTGGTGATTAAAAGTAACATTTTTTCATGTTCTATTCACTGGAGTCCCTTTAGCGTGTGTAGCACTGCTGGTGATGTGACCTACTTTCTCTACATGCCGTGAGTGTGCCTGCTGCACACTGTATGTCTTTGTGGCCAGAAATGTGCACAGGATTCTGAATGAGCAGTGACTTCATTTAAAAGAAATTCATCTGACTTGCTCAGGGCCTTCCTTTTCTTCCTATTGTCTTAGGATTTCTTGCTCCCACTAGTTGTAAAACTATTGCTTTTCAAAGATCCCCACGTACAAGCCGTTTTCTGATCCATCTGTGAAAGGGCCTTGTGCCCTTAAAAGAGAAACAGCTAAAAAGGCAGGGGGAGAAGCTTTAAAATAAAAATATCCTGCTCATTGTGCATAGGGAACTGGTATGTTCAGGGAGGATCTCTCTGGTATTTGTGTTTCTGGTTCTCACAGGTTTTAATTAATATGTGAAGAAACCACTTATGGGCAACAGAAAACAGACTTTTCATAAGTCATGACTTTTTATAAACTTAGCTTCATAATTACTTCCATTGGGATAAAGAAAAACTCTGAGCAATAGTTATGGCTTGCTCCTGATAAATAACAAACCCCAGAGTCAGGCAATAATCAGGAAACATTTCATCTGACAACTCAATAGATAACAGTGAAAAAATATAAATCCTTTAATAAATATATTTAATTCAAATTCCTGAGGAAACCAGATGCATAACATGATGCCCCAGTTCAGCAAAACTCTGAAACACATATTCATGATTTGAAAAGTATAACTGAAGGTAACAGAAATTTCACAAGAAGCAGTTCCACCCTCTCCTTAGCCCCAAGGGCTGCTCATTCTCTCCCCTTCCCTGTCCCCACCCATGTGCCAGCAGCACTGTCTGAGAGGCCATGAAGCAACCTGGGTCTGGGAACCCATCAGGCTGAGAAACACTTAGGCAAATAAAAAAGGAAACCAGAAAAAGAAGACTGTTGGAAGGGCACAACTGCTTTCATTGGAAGTGCTGGTATTAGGCAGCTCACAGTAGATACTGATCAACTGTGCTAGAAAGCAATGAATATAAGTGCATGCATAAAGTGAAGAACGTGCCTACGTGGCTTGGAGAATCAATTGTTGAATCTGATGCTGGTATATGGAGCTTGTAGATGGTGAATATCAAAGAGTTTGCATTGATGCTCCTAACTGGTGTGCCTTCAAGCAAGCAAAGTGTCTAGTGTTAGAGAAACACTGGGGATTTTATCTCTGTTGTCTTTCTCAGTCAGGGTACATGCAGCAGCTAACAAACAACAAACCAGTTATTCTTACATTCCCTTGTCCCAAATCCAGTCATGGCACAAACTGGGAAGATTTGCCTGGTAGCGCCACATTACATTAATTTATCACATTGCAGCCTGTATTTCCAGCAGAGCTCCCACCTCTGACAGCAGATTCATGGATGAACACATTGGAGAATACAGGTCTCCTGCCCTACACCTGTTTAGTTCAGGCCCTGGTTACCCTCCATCTGTTACTGCTCTTTCTCCCTCCAAAAAGCTAAAAAACCCTATGTGAAGTTTCTGTGGATGTGCATCTGCATATGCACGTGTAGTGCAACGTGTTCTTGTAGTTCTATGCCCACAAGACAACCTCATATTTCATTTTAAAATGTAAGTCTGCAGCCTTCATGATATCAAACTAGTTTTGGAAACATGACCCCGAAGATGAAAAATGACAAACAGAAAATCTATCCAAAGGCATTAATTATAAATACCGTGCTGAGCAACACTAACTTTTCGAGAGCTGTGCCTCATGATTTTGGCACTCTCAGTTATTGGTGGGAATAGTCTGCCTGAAGCTATTGAGACTAAACGTAAGTAGATGTTAACTGATTTGCAGAAAGTGATACTAAAGAAAGGTAAGAGCCAAAAAGTGGAACATAAAAAGAAGTGGAAGGAAGGAAATGATGTAGGATAATGATAAGCCATGAGATCTCTCATCACACAAACCAAGCAGTTGCAAACTGTACTCGTCCCTGTTTATAGGCTTTTTTTACATTACTGCTTACAAGTTAAAAACAACTTAAATTTAAAATTTTGGACCTATAACCTGCAAGACTCTTCTCTTTCCTCATTCACTTCAAGTTTACCTTCTTTGAAACTGTCATTCTGAGGCTGACAGCCTATTAGTTTTTATGATTTTGTTGTTTGTGTATTTTCCTTATTTCAGTGCACGTTTCTTATAGAAACCCCTGCCCAGGAAATGTAGTTATTCTTTTCCCATATTAATTCATAAATACAAACTTCCACCACACCTCTCCCAAGTGACAGTTCATTCTTAGCATACCTGTGCTCTGTCACAGTATTGAACATCAGTATTCATAAAACTCCCTCCCCACACAGTTATTTCCTTCACTCAGTAACATCAGCAAACAAAACCATCAGAAAACACTGCATGAAGGAGCGTTGCTCCTCAAAACATGAGCCCTTTACTTAAGTCTGTGAGTACAAAATGTAGTGGCTGGACTGTTTAGTTTGCATTGGGATTTAGGTCTTCCCAGCCAGCTCAGAGTTTATGTACATGTCAAGCTAAGATAATGTGTACATCTTTTGAAGATCTGTTGCTAAGCTGCACTGTGCAACCATACAACGTTACTGGCATAGCCCACGTAGGCTTTTAGAGTTGAATCTGAGTCCACTGAAAAAAGAAGTGAGAGAAATTAACTGTAACTTCCACTAATCTCCATGAAGGTATGAAGCCTGCAAAGATGATTCCACATGTGTTCGTAACTGGCTGACAGACTGGGAACGGGATCGAAGTGGAGAAAACCACTGTAACAATAAATGTATTCCGTACCGTGAGGTAAGAAAACCTGATCAACTGAAGCAGAAAAGAATGGCATTGAGGGGTCTTTCTTTTTTCCTGAGTATACGGGTGTAAAATGCAACAAGTGAATTATTTTTACTTCAGCAGTTTCAAGCCATGCCTGCATCAAACTTCTTAAGTACAGAAATAATTAAGCATTTATATTTATGTAGATCTCTTACTCTAAGGATATATGTATTGAATTAACCATTGTCCATACCACTTGTAAAACAAAACTGAAAGTTCAAGCAGCACAGTTATGTTTAACCACAGTGGGGCTTAGAAAGTAAAAGACAAATTAACTTTGTTCATACAACAGAGACTCTGAGAGGTATTTTATAAGGTTCCTTACATAATGTGGGGTTTTACCTCCGTATTTTAAATTGGGATGTAAGTTCCCAAATTACTAAGGAATTTTTATGGTCTTCTTGCCTATTACGCATCTTTGTCTTTTTCTCTATTTTACTTTGGTATGTTCAAATCCTTCTCCATCCTCCAAATTCCTCATTTCTTTGAAGCAGACATTCTTCTAATTGTCTCCCTTCTATTCTCCATAGACCTCTTGTATCTCCAATGTGTGATCTCCATTGTCTCTGCCAATGGCCTGACAGAGCTAGCTTTGCTCTGTGTAACTCTGATGGTTAAAGACCAGCACTAACAAGCTTTCTGAGAGCTCATCCAATCTTTCTGAGAATGTTTAATGGTTGGGATAACTGATTTTATGAGCAAAAGTGTATAAAATGAGAACTAACAAGACTTATAGGAGCAAGGCTGATCTACAGACGTTTGAAGAGTCAGGTAGGATTTTTTTCTAGTGATTCAAGCAATTTTAGCATCAGGATGAAAAAATACAAATTAAAACTGCTACATTTACTTGAGTATTTGTAATATTTGAACTTCACTGAGCAAATGAAAACTGTCCAAATTGAAGAATTAAATGAAATCTAAGTGTAGTGCTTAGGGACTGGCAGTAAGACTCGCAGAGATCCCAGATTCATTGTTTTGAGTTCGAGTGCATATACTTCCACAAGTCAGTTCAGCAACTGATACAAGTGGAAGTCACAGTCCAGTTAGCACTGTCTGCCTTGCAAAATTGACACTAATCAGCAGTCTCAGGAAGGTGGCCAAAAACCAAATGGGCTGAATAAACTTACAGCTGAGTCTCCCAGATGTGTTAAATTATCAGTGGTTCCAGATGAAGTGAAAACCGAAATGATAATCTCTGTAAATAATCTCCAGTCCCTGCTCAAGGTCCAGAGATAGGAATTTTTAACCTTGAATTCCCTTCTACATATTTCTTAACGAAAATATACCATCTGCAGGGGAAAACAGGCAGCAAATCCAGACATCTTATCACTTGACGCCAGGCGCAGCTATTCCTCAACTAAGTGGAACCACACCCCAAACTGCCCATGTTTTCCACCCAAAATAGACTTGCGTGGGAAGTCAGAAGATGAAGTTTCTTCAGAGCAATTAAAAAAACACATTTCCCATCTGAATGTTACATGATAGACAAACACTAGCCTTAGAATCATAGAATAGTTAGGGTTGGAAAGGACCTCAAGGTAATCTAGTTCCAAACCTCCTGCCATGGGCTTGGATGCCTCACAGTAGTCCATGTTGCCCAAGGCTCTGTCCAACCTGGCCTGGAACACTGCCAGGGATGGAGCATTTATCACTTCTCTGGGCAATCTGTTCCAGTGCCTCACCACCCTTGCACTAAAGAACTTCTTCCTTATATCTAACCTGAACTTTCCCTGTTTAAGTTTAAACCCATTCCTTCTTTTGCTGTCACTACAGTCCCTGATGAAGGGTCATCCCCAGCATCCTTGTAGGCCCCCTATCAGATACTGGAAGGCTGCTATGAGGTCTCCAGGCAGCCCTCTCTTCTCCAGACTGAACAGCCCCAACTTTCTCAGCCTGTCTTCATACAGGAGGTGCTCTAGCCCCCTTATCATACTTATGGCCCTCCTCTGGACTTGCTCCAAAACTCCATGTCCTTCTTATGTTGAGGACACTAGAACTTCACACAGTGCTCCAAGTGAGGTCTCATAAAAGCAGAATAGAGGGGCAGGATCACCTCCTTGCTTGGTTTGGACTCAACTTAGGGAACAGAAAGTTGCAGTTACCCAGAAGCACAGCGGGCTCTCCAGTGTCAGAGCACTGTGGCCAGATGCTCACTGTCTTTTGATGCCCTCAGATCATACGGAGAATCAATCAGGAGCCCTACATTTGACATCTGCAAGTGGTTGTAAGGACTATTTGAAACAAATGCTGAATATGGAACAAATGCTGAATATTAAAAATGCACGATGGATCATAGCCAGCACTTTCAGCCTGGCTAAAATGAGGCCCATTTTGTCATTGTTCTCCCAGCTGAGTGCTCCCTAGGCAGCGTTAATGCACAGACTAGAACATTTTCCAAGAAGGTGAAGAATCAGAATCCTTTGCAGTAATTTAGGGACACTTAGGGTAAATGGGCTGCATGCACTGCTTGTTTGCTGCAGCTTTCTGGACAGGCTCTGATCTTTAAGCAGAGTTAGGAGGAAGGTCAAAATAAAATCACCCATTTAGCAAGTACAAGAGCATAAATACATGTTATAGAACCTGTGGGACACAAGAATAGAATGCAGCCATGTCTCTTGCATACAGACCTAAGAAAACCCACATAACAGCTCTTAATACTTTCTGTAATGATTAGCAGGTAGAAATCCAGGAATTGCACAGAAAGAAAATGTCTAATGCTGCTTAAAAGGAATAGTGGTAAAGAAACAGCTACACTCTGCCTGCCCTGAGAACACGAGGAGAGAACTAGATAAAGCAACCTTTCCATTCCTGGCCCTGTGTTGTTCACAGGGCACAGGCCAACCTCCACATTTCTCCTCCAGCAACTGAAGCCATGGAGCGAGTCCTGGCTCAAGATGATGTCAAGTGAAAAGCTGTTTTACAGACTGCAGTGTCTTTGGGGCTATCTAGAATGGACTCTGTATTATTCACAAAGGAGAGATTTCTAAGGCAAAAGTGGTGATTATGATTTCTCCTCATCTGCCTTCCTGCACAGTAATAGGTCAACACAGTTTTGCATGGGGGGAGACAAGGAGACATCTCATAAGAACTTGTTGTAGAAAATAGGTGGAGCAGAAGAAGCTGTAGGACTACAGATGCCCAGGCCCACTTCCACATAATAGACCTAAATCTGTAATCATTAACTTTTTTGCACACAGAGCAGCCTCCATGCAGATATGTCCCAACCACAAAGAGAGGGCACCTTCTCCAAGATTCATGGTGTCAAATCTGTATGTGAACTGGCAATGACAGTAAACCAGCACACCATCCAGAAATCACAGCACTAAGAGAAACATTGTAGGGTTAAAGAAGCTGTGGTTTACAATTTCTTGAGCCAGAAAGGCCATTGTACCACTGGACACAGCACTTTGGAAGCTTGAAGAGAACATATTTTCTTCAAGCAGTTTCTAAGTTACGTTCTTTCTCTTTGTGAGGCCCTGCTTGGTCCTGGTGTACATTGCAGCAGGCACAGTGAGATCCCATGGAGCTATGACTCCACTGGGCTGTCTGGAGGCTGTAGAAATAAAGATTCCCATAAAGCACAATCTGGCACTTTCAGCACTACTCAGATCCAGAGGCATGTCAGAGTGACCTGACATGCTACAAGTTGTAGAACCTCTCAAGACAGCTTTGGCCTGTCAGCCCCGGAAAGCTAGCTGGGCTGTCAGCCCCAGGGGGAAACAAAGGGCTGGCTCTCGATCACTTTGCACTTTGTGTGATCACTTGCTTTCACAACAGGCAAATCTCTTTTGCCAGTTGTGGGACTGGATAACATTTTAAGATATCTCAGAAGTGATAAAGCACAGCACACAGCAGGACAGGGAATGACTGCCAGCTGCTTTTTTATAATCCAGTACCAGTTCTTAAAAAGTGATAAATGTTTCTCATTTTGATAACACTGGTTTTAACTTAATTCTTTTTAAATGTAATTGATACATTTCTTATTTGACACACAGATGTACACAAATGGGACTGACATGTGCCAGAGTATGTGGGGGAAGTCATTTAAGGTGAGCAAATCCTCTTGCCTCTGCTTGCAAATGAACAAGAAGGACACGGTGGCGATCAAGCATCTCCTCTCCAAGAGCTCAGAGGAAAGCTCCAGCAGCAGCAGCAGCAGCAGCAGCAGCAGCGAGGAGCATGCCTGCCAAAAGAAACTCCTGAAGTTTAAGAAACTAAAGGGAGAGGAAGAGGAACATACAAGATAAATGCTGGTGGATATATGTCAGGACAAGAGAAATCACCATGGAGGCTGGGCTCAGGGCACTACGCCAGCCTGCTTTATCCCTTATTTCCTAGAACATAATAAATCAATGGCTGGTTATATTAATCTTCCTCTGATGTTTTTGCATCTGCATCACAAAGCTCCCAGACAGGTTAGCACAGGTGTAATCTTGTGACTTGAACTGAAGAGCTAGAAGCCTGAAGGTATCATCTAGGAGTTCACTTTCAAAGAGGAGAGGCACAGGCAGCTCCTGCTTACTTAAGGTGGAACGGTGAGAACTAGAGAGCTCTGAAAGGCTATGCCAGTAATGCACCAAATCTTCAGCCCAAACCCTTCACTGGCATAGGCACAGAGCACTCCTGTCACGAGTTCCTGCGTGCCTGGCACAGCTCAGATAAAAAAGAAATGCTGCAGGCAGAAATAGGTCAGTGAGCCTGGCTACTGACCACTAAAAGTGTAGTTATTTCGTATCTCAAAAACATTGTCACAAAACAGGGGGTTGTGGTCTACTAGATAAATCCCTGGATCCATACATTGCCAGAATACAGTATGCAGTTTGTTGCACTGGGCTTTTTTGTTAAGCAACAACAGTACAAAAGTCTCCTGCATATAAATTTGAAGCATAATTTTAATGCAATTAATTTCACTGAATGATTCCAAACAGAATGATCCCTGATTATCAAATGGGAGTGCCAGAGAAGGCCCCAGTCCGTAATTCTGCTTCCCGCCATCACTGTTACAATCAAACTAAAATCAAGATCTGCAGCAGTCCCAGAGGGACTCACCAAGTAAGGAGGACTGAAGTCCTGCTTTCAGTTATGCATCCATACCCCCTCTGACATGGCTGCAGAGTGGCAGGTCTGTGCCATTCTGTACAGCCTTTCACAGTGGTATCCCCAGGGAAACCATGAGAAGGATGAAGGATTTAGTTTGGGGGTCAGATTATCAAACTGTGAAAACCAGCATCAGCTCAGTGCTAAGCACCTTACAGCATGTAAGAATTTGGCCCACAGTGAAAACAATGACTTGGCACATCCTGTTAAACTAGGAGAATCTTAAAATCCAGCACACTTTCTTCACTGGACTGTTTATTTATTGGAGTGGTTTCACACAGCTGCAATAGTAATGCTCAACCCATTAGATCATGCTCAGCTTCCAACCAGCTTCTCAGTGTATTTAACAATGCACTAATTCCTACCAGCACTGAATTGTTTTTAGGATGGCCACATCTGCATTTCACGCTAACTCAATTTGTCAGTTTTACTGTTTGAAAAGAAAGAACAAGAATTTGGCCTTCTGTAAAGCTCTGACTTTTCCCCTTACTTCACTAACTCTGTTCTTTCCTCTCCTTCTTTATTGCATCTGAATCAGAGCAGAAATTTTCCTGCTTTTTATTTTGCTGGGCTCAAAATTCAGGAATTAATTATCCCCTCTCACTGCCACAACACCAACTTCTCTATCACCATGGCCAAACATTTCCTTCCTGTTTTTTGTTAAGTATAGCACAACTGTTTCTGCCTGTGTTTCTGCTCTTTTTCTTCACATTCCACTTTATCCTCTTTGCTCTGGCTAAATTAGTCTTGAAACCACTCTTAACAAACAGTTCTTCCATGCTTAGTTTCAGGATGACCCATGAGACCGGTTGCTGCATGTTCTTGAACAGCACTGGATCTTACAGCAGCTAAGGGACCAATATCATTTGGCTCCTATTCATAACTTTCTCACTGAATCATGATGTACCCAACTCAAGCCATTTAACTCTTTTGTGACCCCAGTGCTTTTGCAGAGCTACCACATTTCCTCTAGTTGATCTCTTTTCTGAGCCAAAAAGTCAAGAAATGCTCTATTGTCCCTAATATAGAAATTGTCCCAACCTCTTGGTCATTCTTTTACTGATCCAGATGTGTTTTACTTAAATAGAAGTTATCACCCAGAAAGACTTTCAGTCTTGATTTAAAACTCAAAATAACAGAGAATTGTCCAATTTGCTTCCTCAATGTTAAACATTATCCCTAATTTATCTTTCAGCCAGTGTGTTTTGCTGAAGCCTGTCATGTTAAAGAGTTCTTCATTAGCCAGCATTGATTTTCTGCTCAGCAGCATATACACTGCATCAAACCACTTCTTAGCAATTAGCTCTACCTCAGCTCTATTTAACTTACGTATGCCATAAGACAGTCCCTCTCTTCTTAAACGATACTTATGGTTCTCCTCTGTACCTTCTCCAGTCACGAATATCCTCCCTAAATTGTACAAATCAAAGCCATACTCCAAGGCAGTGTTAAGGGTGACCTACAGACAAGAGGACCATGTTCCTGCCTCTCTACAGACTTCTGCAGCATCATTCTGATTCTCTGCATGACTCCAGTGTCCATGTGCTATGATTCCTCATTTTTTCTTGGCATTACTCTTTTCCACTATACAGCTCCCTGGTCCCAGGGGTGTGAACTGTGATCTCAGCTCTCAGGCTTATTGCTTTGAGCTTGGTTGTATTACAAATCCTTCGGGTGACTATGCCAACCTTCCTAACCCACTGTGTGTATCTGCTTTATACTCACAGTAACTTACATTTTAGACAATCTCTGTGTTACTCAGAAATGCTGTCAGTGGTGATTTTACTCTTACAGAAAGGCTGGGATAACTCAGATAAAGCAAAATGAAAAATAACACTAAAAATCATTATGAAGGTGAGTCAGGGAAAAGAAAGCTCCACATTGCTGATGATTGCAGTCATCCCCAGCTAATGCTAACCTGATCTGGGAGATGCCTGCTGTGCATCACAGCTCAAAAGCACACCTCCTGCTTCTGGACCCATGCTGGCCCAGACAACTGAAGTGTCTCTGTGTTTAGTGACACCACACTCGACTAAGATCTTTATCAAAATGTCACAATGGTACATCAAATGCTTTGTGAAATACGTTGTGAAATATGTTCCTGCACTAATCTGTAGGAAACAGACTTGCAACCTTTATCAATAAATTAAAATAGATTTATCAACAAGGCAATGTTGATAAAAATAAAAATTATCACTAGTTATTGATTCATTTATGACCTGGCTGACTATCAGCTTTTGCACTGTGCTGCTTGGGACTGGTGTCACATTAACCATAACTCAGCTGCTGGGTCATCCTGCTTGCTCTCTGTTTATTTAATTTGCTTTCCTTAAACATTGACACAATACTATGAGTCCTCTGAAATTTCACTGAAATGCCACGAGTTATTACAGATGAGGTCTCTGTTCTGTTAGTTCTGTCAGAGCTCTCTACTATCGGTTATCTGAGCCTGCTGCTTTAAAATTATTAATGTTACTTATGATGATGAACCTCATCTTTAATTACTTGCAGGCTGGAAAGGATTTCATCATCCTTCTGTAATACAAATACTTCACTCTGCATATTTCAATACTAAGCATTATTAACAAAACTTGCCCACTGCATCTTGTGCCATTGCAAGGCTTTCTTCATCAGTTTACTCAGTGATTTTCACCTTCAGTTTAGCTGTTCCAGCCACAATCTCCTGGAGTATCTTTAGTCCTCAGTTTATTTTTATAGCTCATAATTCTCCATGGATATTGATTGCAACATAGCTTCCTTTTTAAAAAATAATAAGCATCAGTAATTATGGCATTTTCAAATTCTGTTGCATTTTTCATGTGTAGGTTTCACTCAGAACATTTTATAAATATTCATTAATCTTCAAAATATACCTGAGAAGAAAATAAGTAGCAAGAAGCAAACTGAGTCAGTGGGAGAGAGTTGGTAAGAGGCTTATCTGATCATTGCAAGTATTGCAGAACTAGGGCTAGCACAGACAAGTCCTGTTTCAGAGCCTTATTTCACACTGCAGATGGAGTTACGCTTTGTAAGGTGATCCTTGGATAAAAGTTATTATGCA
The DNA here is from genome assembly GCA_026283785.1 of Coracopsis vasa. Lineage (NCBI taxonomy): Eukaryota > Metazoa > Chordata > Aves > Psittaciformes > Psittacidae > Coracopsis > Coracopsis vasa. The sequence goes on from JANHGB010054409.1 coordinate 49,829, forward strand.
GAAATCATAGAATCATCAAATTGTTTAGGTTGGAAAAGACCCTTAGGATCATGGGGTGCAACCATTAACCTCGCACTGCCAAGTCCACCACTGAACATGTCCCTAAGTGTCACAGCTACACATCTTTTAAACACCTCCAGGGACAGTGACTCAACCACTTCCCTGGGCAGCCTGTTCCAGTGCTCAGCAATCCTTTTGGTGGAGAAATTTTTCCCAATATCCAGTCTAAACCTCCCCTGGTGCAGCTTGAGGCTGTTTCCTCTTGTCCTATTGCTTGTTACTTGGGAGAAGAGACCGACCCCCACCTCACTACAACCTCCTTTCAGGTAGTTGTAGAGAGAAGATAAGGTCTCCCCTGAGCTTCCTTTTCTCCAGGCTGAACGACCTCAGTTCCCTCAGCCAGTTCCTCATCAGACTTGTGCTTCAGGCCCTTCACCAGCATCACTGCCCTTCTCTGGACACACTTCCAGTATTCTATGAAATAAAATACTACAAAAACCTGAGCATCCAAAAAATAGAACAAGTTATTAAACAATGCATTTCCTTGTGCCTTGAGGGATAACAAAATTCTAAAATTCTCTCGTGAGACCTCACTTGGAGTATTGTGTGCAGTTCTGGTGTCCTCAACATAAAAAGGACATGGAACTGTTGG
>JANHGB010054410.1:0-16013 GCA_026283785.1 Coracopsis vasa
TGTCCCCTCCCCTGCTGTTATTCCTCCTCACGTCCCTCCCCCCGCCCCCCCGAAAATGTCTGTAATCATTGCTCTATCATTTGAAAAAAAAAATTATAGTCTTTATTGTTGAAGGCTAGAAGTCACATTGGATTCAATTTCTGAATTTTACACTGACAGGAGGCAGATTGCAGTGAAGACCATAAACTGACAGTTTAGGGCAAGCATGCTATTGCCTGAGGCAGTCAAGGATGTAGACCACTCCATCCTTCTGACTTAGGACATTCATCCCTCCTGAGGTTCCTTGTCCTTTCTGATGATAGATTGAGAAAGACAAGCAGCACATGGATAGACAAACACCTCACCCAGGCACTTGGTGCCATTTAACAGTTTTTTCCTGCATTTGACATTTTCGTTTCCCTTCTTCACCTCCCTCATCACTACCTGTTTGGTTCTTGTTTTCTGTACACAACACTAATAGAGAATGACAGAATACAAATACAAGCTCCATTACTCATTTTATATGCTGTATATTCTAGCAAAATATAAGATTATATAGGAAGCCTCACCAGCTGAACCATGAAAGGAACACTTAAGATTTAATTGGCACTGACCTTATGTGACTGTCATTGAGGAAAAAGTTGTTTGGATTTTTTTTGTTTGTGTTTTGGGGTTTTTTGTGGTTTTGTTTTTTTTTTTTTTTTTTCTTTCTTTGTTTTTAATGAGGCATCGATACCCATGAATGTGCAGGTATTCATTTATTGCTCTGTAAAACTTTCCTGAGTTTACTACCATCACAGTACCACTATCAAAATACGCTTTGCATATAAAATAATCTTCTTGTCTTGTTACTGTGTTTTGCTCAGGTGGAATCTTAATACAGAAGTGAGAAAGTGTAGTGCAAAACAGATTCCTTTATAGGCCAAATATGTGAGCATGCATGTATTTTCCAATTCGGTGTTACAAGATACAAGCTCACGTTGCGGAGGGAAGAGTCTTTAGGGAGAATTTATCTCAATTTTGTGCATATTCTTATAACTGAGAGATGACGAGGAGTTAGAATCGTGGCCAGCTTGGTTATTAAGTGGAGAAGGAGAAATGCCTTAATAATAATTTTGATTCTGGTGTCTGATGCGGGCCAAGGCGATGCATAGTTTGATGTTCTTCATAGCAGTGTGAGGAAGTTCTCAGAAGAACCACAGCAACTGTGTGAACCTCTGCAGGAGGTGATTCCTAATCGGTGTATTCATCAAAAATCCTAGCTTTCATCTTCGATACCAGTAAGCAAAACATGCCTTTCCATAGCTGTACTGTTGACATACAATCGTAGAATCAGATAGGTTGGAAAAGACCTTTAAGATCATCATGTCCAACTGTTACCCCAGGACTGCCAAGACCACACTAAACCACATCACTGAGGGCGTCATCTACGCAGTTTTTGAACAGTTCCAGGGGCAGTGATTCCATCACTTTCCTCAAAAGCCTGTTCCAAGACCGATTATCCTTTCTGTGACAAAATTTTTCCTGATATCTAATCTAAACCTCCCCTGGTGGAGCCTGGGGCTGTTACCTCTTGTCCTATTGCCTGTTACTTGGAAGAAGAGACCGATCCCCACCTTACTCCAACTTCGTTTCAGGTAGTTGTAGAGAGCTGTAAGGTCATTCAGCCTTCCCCTGCGTTTCTTCCAGACCTTTTCTGGTAAGATGATGGAGGAGGCTCTTCTGCAAATATCTTCAGTAACTTACTGCTGATACTTCTCATGCTCTGAAATAAGGCTGGATTAAAATAGTCATAATTCTAGATGATAATACTAGTACACGTTACTGTAGATTTTTGATTAGCAGTACTGATACTGTGCAGAGGTTTCATTTTGAAATTTGTTCTTCCTTGGGGGACCCTAAACTGGGAAGGAGATACTAGAGATCTTCAGTAATTCAGATCACTGTCCATTTATACACTTGGATTGAGGTTTATGTTTTCATTCCTGTTTCTGAGGATTATTTCCATTAAGAAGGAAATAATCAGAAATCTATGGTCAAGTGTTCTATCTCATAACCTGTGAGCATGGTTTTATCTTAATCTCAAAAGGCAAGAAAGGTAGTCTTTTGTAATAGGAAATAATTACCTACTCAAACCCACTGAAAAGAAGGTACAAATGGCACTGTTAAGGGTGAATTAACAGAAAAAGAGGCTTCCAGTGTTCTGCTGCTTCTCCTTTCAGATGCTTCAGTGCATTGTGTAGAACAGTTTGTGGGGCTGTGATTTAAATTAAAAAACTTGATTTAAGTCAAGTTCAATGGGATTATTTAAATTGAGAGTCCCACCTCTAGGTGGGCAGACAAACTGTAGCCTGCTCAGTTGTGAAGTGAGTATTCGTATTTTTTTATGTGGTTTATAATAATGGAAAGTGAAACCTCATCAGCTGTGGATTTTGACTGCTGAAGAATTTAGCAATATATATTCACTTACCCAAGGATCATGAAGAGCTATAATGGCTTTGCTATGTCTCTCTTGCCTTCTATCATTATAGCCTCCTGACAACATGGACATTATCTCCAGAAATAATGTGATGATAAATATGCTATTTAATACTCTTGCACATTGAGCTGCTATGGGAGAGATTATGAAGACAGAGAAAAGTTTGGCCATTATACAGATATTGCAGTCATGTGCTTCTCTCATCTCTAATCCTCCATTCTTGAAAATACAAAAATTCTCGTAACTTCTCATGGAGAAATTCATTACACTGGGTTAGGAAGCTTTGCAGGCCACTGTGACTGATTTGGTTGTCCAAATTTATTTTATGGCTAGAAACTACATGTAAAGTCATATATGGTCTCAAAAGAATACTGCTACTGCATATTTAGCATTAATGCAGAAGAGCTGGTAGTTAAATATATAAAAAGAAATATCATGAGTATTTGCAGATGCTTTACTGTGAGTTTAAAGGGAATAGTTTGTGGATTCCTTCAAGAAAAAAATTGAAAGGTTAATTTTTTATAACCATTTATAATGTTACTCATAAATTTTCCAATTTCTCTGCTACTTAGGTACAATACATTATTTAGAACATAAAAGGTATTAATTTGAAAGACTGATCTCTAGAGATAAGCCATCTTTCCTTTTTAATAAACCATTTAAAGTACAGGGTGCCTAGCAAGAGTTTTGCAGATAATATTTCTGATTGCATTAAAATAATTGCTTATTTCAGGTTGTATTATTCCAGACATTTGTACTCTGAGGAGGAGTACATGACAGGATTTAGACTTCATGTGTGATGATATAACACCACATTCCCATATGGAGTATCTGCAGAAAATGAGGGCATAAAATTTGCTTAATCATAAATACTCTAATCAGACATGTATGCTGCTCTATATATGATGCACATATGGTTAACTTCCAGAATGCAAAGTTTGGGGTTTTTTTTAATACCTCTTTATTAGATGAATAATATTGGACAGAAAGACAAACCCAGTCTATAAAATAAATGATAATTCTGAATTCTTAAGGAGGTAGCAAAAACTGGCGAGAAAGTTACAAGTATCATATTTTTCTATAAGCATATGAATCTCAGTACCCCATGACAATAAAACTTCTGGGAACTCTGCAACTGCCTTCATACATAGTTCGCTATTTGGAGTACAAGGGTTACATGCAATTATTAAAGCAGCTTCCATCATCTTTCTGCTTGCTATTACCGTCTTCAGATCAAAAAACACGTTGGAGTTTGTTTGCCCCTGTGTGTCTCATTTGAAGAGCTGACTGTTGTCTTTCCCGAGTATGCTCGGCTGATAACTGGCACTTCACTGGATCTTCACTATTGAGTGGACCTCTGTGCTTTCTGAAATCTGTCTGCTCCCATATGATTCCTAGAATAGCTAGTTGAAGGATAATGCATTTCTCGGGTAAGAAGAAAACATTAAATGAAGATCCAATTTGATGGAGTTTTTTATGTTGAATAGCCACATGAGTGAAATTCAGACTGCTCTTACTTAAAATGCTACACTTAAACACCAGTGATGTGCCAGACACTTCTTCCATTGGATGGGTGGAATCCAATGTCTCAGTTTCCTCTCAGGTATAACTTAGGAGCAAGGAGTACTAGCTCGGCTTCTCTGTTCGCCTAGTGCCTCCTTGCCGTTAAAGGTGAGGAAGTGTGGTTTGGTGTAGATAATAGAGGCCAGTTTTGTCTAAGAAGCAGATGAAGATTACCCAATTGCTTGTTGGGAAATAGCTCAGCTGGTTCAGGGGCAGACCAGAATGCTGCAGTGCTTTGTTTTTATAGAAATTGCGTAGAAATAATGAATTGTCAGCATCTGGCATATGATATCCAGGCCACCTCCTAGGTCTGCTGAGACATTTTAGTTTTCCAAATTATGCTAAAATAAAAGGCTGCTCTGTTAGAGTATTCTTGCTAAGTGATTTTCAAACAAGGAAGGTTGTTTTAAGATTAATTTCTTGAATGGCCACTTATTTGGTAAAGATGACAAGTCTTTTCTGTATTTCTGTAAGAAATTACACACTGGTGCCACCTGTGTCTCCTGTAATACAGAAAATGTTTGGCATCATATGTTGTATCTCACATATCAATTGCAATTCCAAGGTGATAGCAGAGGAACAGAGTGTATTGCTTTTTTTACTATATAACAGAATTGGCATTCACATGAAGTTAAGACAAATTCCTCTGAATCATTGTTGCATTTCATGCTCTTTTTATACTGGCATTTGCTAGGATATGGCTGAACATGTTGTTTTTTGGTCTTGTCATCTCTCCTCTTGACATGCCCTTTCCACTGGAAGGGTATGAAATCAGCTAAGGTATACTGTCAAGGGAGTTGTTATATGGAACATCATCTCTTTCTTTCTTTCTCATGCATTAAAAGTAATATGCAGGGATATCTTGCCCATAAAAATCTGTTGTAGTTACTATATGTGTATTACCAATCTTGATGAAGTTTTCTTGTGATGTGCATTGGCAATAGATACCAGAGAAGGGTGGGTTAATGTGAAATGTGGATGCTTGTACTCATAATTCAGAATTAAAATAGAATGTTTGTTTTTTGCTGCCTCTCTCCCGCCATTCAGAGTTAACTAATTTATTCTTTTATTTCGCAAGTAAGTGCTGCATAGCTGTGTTGTTTCTTCTCTCCCTTCCATGAATGAGTCTCTAAATTAAGAATATGAAATGTTTGTTTCATTTATAATGAAGAGGATACTAGAGCTTTGATTATGAAACTTGCTAGTGTACTTTAATGTTATAAGCAACTTAAGCATATGCTTGGATATGATGTAGCATATGTTTATGGAAGAAGAATTTTATGAGTAATCACTCTTGCAGCAAAGTAGCAAATAGTAAAGTCAAGAAAGGACATCTGGAATCCTGTTCTCTGGCCAGTGACCTTTACTTTTTCATGAAGGAAGTGGATGTACTTTTCAAATACATCAAGAGCTTCCAAGTAGGGTCACCACCCTTTCCTGGCAGGGGTAATGGTTACTGAGATTTGTCATCAGTCCAGTGCCAACTTTGTTTATAAAACTTTGCATTTTCTGTACATGTTCAGTAATTTAAAGCGCTAGTAGGTTGAGAGTGGCTCTGGCTGAAAGTAGGCAAGATGCTTAGTGCTACTGAAAGATCTTGAAAAGGAGAAGATATCAAAGATAGAGTAGTCTAACCTCAAAAGGCAATGTTTTTATTGGAGAGAACTAAAAGTATTATGCTAGGAGGAGATGGAGAATGTTGGATCAAGGAAAATTGGTTTAAGGGGAGAACTTTGAGTAATTTTATTTTTCTTATTTTGACCATGCAATTTTTCTTTTCTTCTTACACCTTTTTCTCTGACATAAAATTTTGTGTCCAAACCACCCTTTTTTGCGCAGAAGGAGTACGTGCTGGTGGATCTTGGCACACAACGGCTTCAGTGCAAATTTCAAGCACATGTAATTGTTACATACAATTGGGCTGGGTTTAGGTGGTTGCTACAAAATTTAGCAACTCTCAATTCTCCTCCCTCCTGGGGTTCTCTTGCGTACTTAGCTTACTCTTTCCCCAGCATACTGACAGTGTCATCTCCTTCCTTCTCTGTCTTGAGAGATCTGAGCTGTTGAGATATAATCAGCAAAATATAGTGGGTGGAAACGGAGCTATGTAAGTGCTGTGGTTGGTTGTTGGTTGTCAGGAACATGTTTCTGGGTTTTGGTTTTTTTTCCTTCTGCTTTTTTTCTTTTTTTTTTTTTTTTCTTTTAAAGTAAGTAACATTGTAGTGTACTGTAAATATTGGTTCAGATAAACAGGTGAAATGTGGATGAAAAGACATACTCCAGTCTGTGAACTGAAAGTGCACAGGAACACAATAGATATGCTTTTGAGATACTCACTTTGAGCAGAAAAGAATTCGTAAATAAACTTGTAGGCTTTGAAAATACAGTTTCTGTTGGTGATTGTTATTTAGTTGCTTCTTGAAGAGGATGTAGTAAAATGTATTATAAAGACAGTAAATGTGTTGGAAACAAAGCTAAGAAAATTTTACTTTAGAGGCCAAAATTTATTAAAAGGCGCCAGTACTGTGAATGCATAATTTATGCATAAAGACTGAATTGTGTTTTGCAGAACGTCTTTTGTTCTAGTTTATCTCTTTATACAATACTCCACTAGTCATTAAATATAGTTTACTTATGCAGGAAGACAAAGTTCTGTATATTTACAAATCTGCACAATGATCTTGAGAGAAAAGAATGTGTCGTCCTATTGTACTCTTGCAAGTGCCTTTTTCATCTTTGGTTGAGACTGAAATTCACTGAAATAGACCAAAAAAGAAAACAAAGGGGTTTGCATATTCTTGGATTTTTTTTAGCACGTGTACAATAAACTATTTCTTGGCAAACAGGACTTTCAGTAAAGAAACAGTATGTAATTGTTCTAAATGGTCCCCATACATTCCACTGAGTCAGAAAATAGAATATTGGAATTATGAGTCACATTTTTGTTTTCGAAACAATGTTGTACTTTTAAAACTTCATGCAGGGTACTTGGAGTGTTTTGGGTTTGGGCTGCATGACATAATTTGTATGCTGCTGGGAAAAAGAGGATATTGCTTTTACCAGAATTTAGTCTCAAGTGCCTTAAAAATTTAATCACTGTAAAGATCAATTCATAAAGTATTCAATATTTTGCAAAGCTTAAAGGAAGTTTGGAGTTACAAGATTTTAATGAATTATTGAATGCTACTTGCGGGAAAGAGATTTAAATAAACTAAAAATAATATTTTTCTTTTTTTTTTTCTTTCTTTCTTAAATGGAGTGCGTTGCTTTGTTAACAGAAGCTTAAATTATCCTAAGGCTGAAAGACTGCTTGTGCAGAAGTCACCAGGCATGGTTTGCCCCAGAATTATTTGGAATGATCGTATTATAAATGCAGAGACTTTCAGGGCTACATGTAAACTGCATGCCATCTTATAAATTATTCACCATAGCCCACAGGTATAATTATTCAGAGAAGTGAAAATGAAGAAAATTATTTCCTATTAATGTTTGCTTATTTAGATAATTATTTTACTTACTTTTATTCAGTTTTTAATTCTAAATTGTCTGCATCCAGCTCATATAATGTGCATATACTTTGTATGCATTTTCTTTGTGACCTAAAAACCATGAAAGATGCATGAATAATATGTGTTAATGTTTCTACAGCAAATTATGTATTTTATTTCACTCTTGCATGTTGTGTTTTTAAGCAACTCCGTCCTTTATCTCAGCTGCAGAATACAGACTTGCCATATTCTGAAACTAGCTGTAATGCATCAGAGGATTTCAAAAAGGTGCAGAGGTTGATGAAAGTGAGGCTCTCCAAGCTGCCATCTATAAAATATGAGTGTTGTATATGGAAAATAAAAGGCCTCTGCGTGAAACAAAATGTCAAGGAGAACAAAATTGCTTTAGGTCTCATTCTTCAAACAGACGTATATACAAATGTTTTTGCTAATGTGAGTGGTCCCATTGAATAAAATTAATCATGTTTGGTGTTTAAGATAAGGACTCAATACTCCAGCCTCTCCAAAACAAGCGCAAAATTTATTAGAGCTATTTCTGTGCTTTGCAATAGCTGGTAGAGGCAGTGTCCATGTTGCCTCTCAGCTGTTGTAAAAACCAGAAAAACAGCAAGGTAATGCATATTTTCTTTTTAATTAATTTTGGCCTCTTTCTTGTATGATTTTATAGCATTTCTGTGAATGACAAGAGCCTTCAGGTGTCGTTATATTTTTTCTAAGTATGACAAAGAGCTGGAACTAATTTTAAAATCAATTTCATTGTGTGCTTTCTGCTTCTTTTGAAGCATTGTCATCTATTTGTAGGTAGAGCAAGTCATGAAAAGCAAGTTCTTCAGTTAAAATAAAATCAAGCTTCCCCTCCCCCTCAACTCAGTCTAGAAAATAGGGGACCAATTTGTCTCTTTTGACTTAGTGTGTTGAAGTCAGACATCTTGTGTAACCCAGTTGTTTAGGCTTCTCCACTTGTTAGCAGTAGGAAATGTCTTACTGGGTCTCACCTTTCTTTGTTTGGGATGAATTACCTTAGAAAATGGCTGTCTCCTCTTCGAGTGCAAATGACTAACTTAAAATAAATAATGACTTTCCAAGAGCTGAAAACCAGTGAGTGGTTATATTAGTATTTTTGCAACTCAAACCATTGGGAATCCTCTTCAGATACGGTGCTGCAGGTGCATAGTGTCACCATCAATGCTGTCATCACTGTCATTGTTGGAAAGCAGGAATAAATAGGTGCTCTTTGCTTTTTCTTGATCTGTCCCTGACCCTTCCATAGCTTGAATTAAAATGTGGTTATAATGTAATTCTGTTTTAGGAACTTTTGAAGAAAAAAAAGTAATCCTTCATGTATTACTATCTAAACAGACTAGTAAATAATTCAGTAAGTCCGGAGAGTCCCAGTAGCAAAAATACAAAATTAATAAGGATATATAATGGTCTTGGGAAAATGTGGTTTTGTACTTAAGTCTTCTCATAAGTAGGATTCATCGATCAGTTTGTAGTTGATATATGTTAATACTTTCAAAATTCTGAAACTATTCAGTAATTTTAAAGTTAATCAAGAGTTTCAAAAGAAAAAAACCCAACAGATTGATATTTCAAAGTGGAATGGGTCACCTTGCTGTAGTCCTTGTTTCTTTTTTAAACTGAGATAATCTCAGTTTAGCAGAGGTAGGATTACCTCTCCTGGGGAGAGACTGTGCTTAGCTTTCTATGGCAGTTGCAATAGGAGGACTGTCAGATGTAATGGTGTTTTTCTGCCCCAGTGAGTCTTAGGTACAGTAGTGCTGCCTCACTGAAACCAGCAACATCCCACATACTTTAACAGAAGAGAACATAAACGAGGATCAAAAAAGTCTGGGTAATAGAAATCCATCTGGCTCTTACATCCTTACCTCATCAATTATAAACTGCTTGTGTTTGTGTTCAGGGACCTCAACAGCCCCTTACAATGCATCTCCACCCTGTGCTGTCTTCTCTCATTCATATAGACAGGCTGGTGCCAGCTTCCATCATCAGATGAGTGCAACTGTGGATGTCAGTTTGTGTGACAGTTTATCCATCTCTGTTCACTCCATAAACCTAATTGTCAGTAGATGGCTGTCATCAAACTTGCATATGAAAATGTGAATGTAAATAAATAGAAGAATCACAGAATTTCCTGCTGGCAGTGAGACTCAGAGACTTTCTGTAGAAATATCTTCAAACTCCTAGATCTCTAAATCAGTTGACTCAGATCCATGAAGTTGTTGGGGACAGACAGGCTGTTCCAGTCTGGAATACCCAAAGACTTTCCACATAATTTTTAAACTTTCACTTGTATAAAACCGAAAATAAACATTAACACCACAAACAAGGTCATGTTTGAACTGTGTGATATTAGCAGAGATATGCACAAAAGGAATGTGGATCCAGGGCTCACATCAGAGAGTGTCTGATACTATCTCAGCTCCGCTGTCCCTGAATGGTCTGTGTGAAATGGCACAGATTTCTACCTTCTTGTTTAGTTTCATGAGCTTCAGCTGAACTTTCTTCCTCCTCTGCTTGTAGCTCTACTCCCTGACCCATCTCCTCCTTCCACTCCCTGCTTTCTCATTTTTCATATTTCTAAATTTTGGGGAAGGTTTGATCTTGGCAGAATTTTGCTAGCAGTGTCTGTGTTCAAACTGTGTTGAGTTACAGCATTTGAAAGCTGTTCAGTTCACATTTCTCATGTGGGTGTAGATGGAAGCAAGATACAGAATTGGCCTGGCATTTAGTCAGGTACTTAATATATCTATTTTTGTTGCCAAATGCTGGGGGTTTTGCTGACATCAGGACTTATAAAGTTGTTATTTTTGATAAGTACTTTGAAGAATTCCCAATATTAAACAGGCTTGGTCTGCTATTAAGGATGGTGGTTCTTGAACAGACTCCGTGACTGATCTTATTCTTTTGCTTAAGCTGATACTTAAAGCAAACTGATTTTTCTTCAGTAAACGATATCTTACTTTTCTAGTACTGTTTTCAAAGTCCATTTTACTTACGTGTCTTAGTTCTCTCTGAGTTGGTCAGGTTTTTCCACAGAATTTTATAACCCTCTCTGTAATACTTCAAAAGTTAAATATGTACAAATGTGTTAGGACATAAAGAACAACTTAAGTGCTCAGATTAAAAAAAAAAATTATTCAAGAGCTTTGATTGAAACACATTGTTTAGGAAAAGAAAGAAATAATTGTTTTCCTTAAATATAAACCTTTAGTGGAAAACTAAAGATATTTTAAAGATGCAAGGTATGAGAACAGTTTCTTCAATGTTTATAAAATGTGAACGTTCGTCCTTAGGCATTAAAATCTTCTTGTGCCTTGCTTGGTATCTCCCATTTGTCCACTTCTGTTGCTTTCCTCTTCACTCTAATAAGTGATCACGTGTGCACCAGCTAAATGTCTGATAAATCTCCAGGCGAAGCTGGGTTGACTTGTGTGGAACTGACTTTAAAAATATTTGATGGAACATTGCTTCAGTCTCTGAATACTTGTCAGCTTAGATTTATTACAGCTGCTCCCATTACAAAGATGTGCACTTTGGTCCTTAGGGATCTTTCTCTCTCCTTTGCTATATAGTCCCAGCTATTGCAGTGCTGCAGTCGATCAATTATTCACTTCGACACTTTTGAGTCCAGCAGAACATTGACAGAGTAACTTATCACCACACCTTCCCAATTACTTTTCTTTTATATGTAGTATTTTTTTTTGAGTGAAAGCACTTTATATTTTACTTTTTTTTAAGTAGATGGGGGCATGTTAAATTTTATTCATGTGGGGAAAAATGCTCCAGTGTCTTCTGAAGCATCACATAGTGTGTGTGAAATAAATGTATGAAATATTAGTAACTCTCCTTAATATGTTTGTTATTTACATCTGATTGTGTTTTATGTAGTCATAGCCCAAGTTTCTGTATGCATAGGTGAATTACTATATATGGTTGTTGTGGGAATAGGAACAATAAGGGAATTCTTTGAAAGATCTTTAATAAATATATCAATCTTATGAAAGTATTTTCTTGGGAATGCCTTCCAACAGGCAATTTAGAGTTTGTATGGAATCGTAGCTGGCATACCATACTGCTGTGTAGCTGTGATATGTAAAATAAATATTCTTAAATATACTTTTTAACCTTCTGAAAATACGTATAGTCTCAGTGGTTTCTGATGTCAGCAGGAAACACTTATTTTACTAAAGTAAAAGGAGTGCGTACTCACAAGGGTATAAGCAAAATTGATGACTTACACATCTACTGTTGATGATAATGATATGAATTGTTGTTTAAAAATATCTCTTGAAACCACAAAAAACCTAACCCCCCGAAAACCTCAAACCCCACCAAATTTCTCCTTAAAATAATCAATGGTACAGACTTAAAGTGGAGTCAAGTGGAACTGACAATAAATTAACAACAATTTTAATTAAATTGGAAACCTTTGAGCAGTTATATACCAGGAAAAAAATATTGCCTATGTATTACCATACTTCTGTCTCATGTGGTTTGAGAAAAACTTCAGTAGTCAAGGTTAAACATGTAGTAAGCGTATTTATTGCTCTCAATAACATAAAAAAGTATATTCTCTAATGTCTTAGAGTGGAACTATCATTTAAAATCTCCATCAGTGTTTCTTCCCTGTCCTCAGGACAAAATCTTCCCCCATCCCTTTCCCTGCATCTATACTGGAAAAGTATAGGTCAAAACTGCAGAACCTTTTAGTGTTAGTGGTCAGCTGTGCTATTTATAGTTCTTCTAAGTGGACCCCTGCGGAGCTGGTCATTTATCACTTTAAAGTGGACTAAGTTAGCACTATGAGGTCAGTTAAATGTTCCTTCAAGAATTTTCTTCTTTCCTCCGCCTTGGGATAAAAGAATAAAAGTTGACTTTTTACCAGCCCTTGTCAGAGAAACTACATTTGACAAACTTGAAACTGGTTATCATCCTGACACACAGCACTGAGCCATCCTCTACTTTATGAACAGTTGAGATTTAGATTGACTTTCTTTTCCTTTATCTAACAATTTCCTGGTTTTCTTCTGTTCAAACAAAACTAACTGCATATTCACTTTTGGGGAGAAACGAGGTGAGTTTGTTCTGGAGCCAAATGATTTTGATTCCAAATTGTTTAGTTTTCTCAAGGCGTTTACTCAGTGCTCTAGATTTTGCTCTAGACTCAATACTCTAGACTTTTTTCCTGAATAAAAGGATGAATATGCAAAGAAATGTATAACAAAGGATTTTTCCCTTAATTTTACTGAATGAATGTCTTCAGTAAGTATGGTAAGTAGGATTTCAGCACACAGAGTAAAGCTGAGGCGACGTGGTGGAGAGGGAATCAGATCTTACATACAATCTGTAAAGCTGCAAGAAGAAAGCTCTAGTGGGAAATGGCAATTAAGGAAAAAGTACCAGCATTATCAGCCTTTGACAGTAAACTTTGACATATGAATTCGCTCCCCTCTGAGAGGGGAATTCTTACTCGCATGCATCTGTTCTCTTAGAGGAACCTGGGATGAGGAGGACAAGTGATCTGTAAGGTAACTGGACCATATGAGGGTTTTTATAAAATATGAATAATCCAAATTTCAGCTGAAAACCTGACAATCTGAATTTTACGTGAAGGCGCTCTGCTTGTTAAGCAACTGCAGCATCCTGTGCAAGTTTCAAGTTCGCTGTTGGCTCAGAGTACTGAGCACATGCTGGGCATACTGGGGCACTTCTCTTGCATACTGTCAAGAGCAGGCTTAGGTGACCTGCTGTGTCATGTTTATGTTTCTGCTCTCTTTTCCACTAGGATTTTAATTGGAACTTCTATGCTCACAAGATTATTTTAACTGATTTAATATTTTGGTAGACTTTTAATTTTAGGGATGTGAAGCTGTGCTTTAAAGTTGGTTCATCTTATTCTCTCAGCTGAGTTTAGGTTGCTATTCGGTGAAAGGCTTCCAACTACTCGGTGGCCTTTGCAGAAGGCAGGACACTTCTTGTGAGGTTCTGTATTCACATTATTGGGCTGAAAGTTCTGAACTGAATTCAGTTCTTCATTTGAAAAAGACTCTACAACGTGATACATTATGTTACTTGATATTGGTGGGGTTTTTTTTGACTGTTGGTTATTTAATTCTCTCTAAAGTACCTTTGAAATCTAAATGTTGGGCTTAGCTTCAACCACAAATGGTTTGTGACCCAGCTGGTGGTGCGGAGAAGGAAGAAAGAAATATTCCTGTCCAAATCAAGTGATTCTGAAGGGCAAGCTTGTCTTATGATTTGGAGACTACAGTATGGATTTGATGGTGTCCAAAAACTTTCTGGGCAAGGCACTTCAAGTTTGAAGTTCTCCAGAATGCATTTAGTTTCTTTAGGATCTGGGACTATGAAATTATTTTTAAGCTTCTATTTCAAGCCATTGAGGAGCTTTTACAAGTCTTCATATTACTGTTAACTATCATGACTTATTTTGGTTGTGCAGACGGAGTTAGTAGTCAGCCAAGAGGGATGATGATAGGAGTTTTAAGTTGTGGTGTATTTGTCAGTTGTGTAGTCAGCATTGTGAAGACAAAATTTGATATATAATCAACTTTCAAAGTTACTGTTTTTTCAGCTCTTTGATGTAAGAAGCAGATGCTCAGAGCTTCTTTGGATATGCTTGCAAGGCAAGCTTAATTAGATAATAATTCATCTGCTATTTGTGAAACACTCTATAGAGTTTCTCTCCTGTAGATTCTTGTGCTGGTGTTTTCTGTAAAGAGTTTGTTTACAGTCCATTCTTATACCTGTATTCTTGAGTTTCAATTGCTTCATGCCTAGTTTAAAATCATAATTAAGTAAATCAGGTTTGGATTTCACATACAGGCTGAGCCAATGTTCAGACAGTGTATTGTTCCAAGAGACTAGTGCTGTCTTGAATGTTGCTTGGTTAAGCAAAGTGGCTGAGTACATGTTGTTAGATTTCACTTTGAACCTTATAACTAACTTGCCATTTTCAGTTAACACTGCCCAACCACCCACAATAAAGAGGTCTTCACTAAGCAACTTAGTTTAAAAAGGAAGCACCATTTATTTTCCCTTCCATAGAGTTCCATATATTAAAGGCCTCCCCTTGGCTTTCAGCAGGCTGCCTGTTGACAAGCAGATGCTGAAGTACTAAAACCCTCTTTCCCGGATGGTGGAGATTGTTGACTACACCTGCAGGGGTCATGGTAGCATTTAAAAGTGGAAGGGGAGGGGCTATTCCCCGACTTCCAGTGGCTATTAATTGGTGAGTATTGTTGGGACATGTTACTTTGCTAACCTTCGGAGGTTATGTCATAGTATATCGCTTATTCAGTTCTCTGCCTTGGTCATTAGTGCCAGTCTTTGTAAAGTTTCCAGAGTAGCAGCTAGATTCATTGTGAGACACATTGTAAATATGCTGCCCATCATCTCTTGAACACGTGATATAAAGACTGGTCTAATATATAACTAGTCATCAGGGAGAAAGGTGAATTTTATGTAACTCAAATTTTAAAGAAATGTTCAGAATTAATTGCCTGAAGTATTTAGGCAAAAGAAGGAATGTAAAAATGATGGACAGCACACCATCTTCCCCTTTGGCCTATGCATGTGAAGTAGGTGAACAGTACTCTGCCAAATAAAGTCTCTTGTGGATGGTCATAATGGCAATTTTGTGCTTGCATATTCAGCATATTTAAAAATGGAAGGTAAGCTGAAGAGCTGTTTGGAAAGTTACTGTCATTATCAGTGGTGGACAGTTAGGGGAAGGAGAGAGATATTTTGTACATAATGGGAAAATATGGATACTTTAGATGTCTGGCTGTAAGGCTATCTGCTATTCATTGTCTGATTGTCTGGCATCTTTCATAATCTAATATATCAGTCCTGTGGAGCCCTTTCAGGAGAAGTGCTTGTACTATTAGGGTTTTTTTAATCAGAAGCCAAGGTCTAAAGTGCTAAACTCAAAATATTTTCAAAGGTAAGTGTCATCTAGAAAAGTGAGATACAGGTCTTTGAAATATGCAGATTATGAATAAATGTATACATTATGTAGGCTGCTTGTTCTGCAGTGCTTAACTGCTGAAGTCTAGTGTAGGTGCAGTTATATTGGAATGAAAATGATTTTGCTAACAGTTGTTTCCCTTGCTGAATGGGTATATAAGTACATAGCAGGGCTTTTACCTGCGGAGCTACCCCAGCAAAACTGTCATCTGTGGTTTTCCTGGAGGGTGTGCAGGAAGCATATTGTTATGTGCCATATTGAGCTGCAGGTTCCCGAGTCCCCCATCACACCCATTTGGTGTTTATTCTCTGTACTGCCTGGAAAATCAGGAACAAGTGAGAAATCATGTTGATTATAATGAAATAAAGATGTACTTTATCCCTGCAAATGAGTTGCAGAAGCTAGCGTATATGTTTAGTCAGCTAAGGATTCTTTATATACTTAAGTTCTTGCACATCTTTCATCTCTCTCT
>JANHGB010054411.1:0-12919 GCA_026283785.1 Coracopsis vasa
GTCTTCCCAGAGCCTTCTCTTCTCCAGACTGAACAAGCCCAGCTCCCTCAGCCTGTCTCCATAGGAGGCGCTCCAGCTCTCAGAGCATCTTTGTCACCTTCTCTGGACAAGATGGCTTGCATAAATAGCGAAGACAGAACTTTCCATGGAAGGATGTAAATCCTGCAGCTGAAGCACGATGCCTACAGATCCTGATTTATCTTGAAGATCTCTCTACTCCTTATGCTGTGGGAAAGGTAGGCTAGAGAAGCTCTTAGTTTTCTTGTGTGCCTCACAAAATAAAATGCACTAGCTACATGGGAGCTGAAATTAAGATGAGCGCATTTAGGTTTCAGCATTGTCATCTTCACAGAAAGGGAGAAGATAAATTGTGACTGTTGCAGATTTTGTCTGTTCTACTTCTTGCATGTCAGAGCTGCATTCTGCTTCTCACCCAGTGGATGACCATCTAAAACAAAACCAAAGCTTCATCTCTCTTTAAACCCTGCCAAAGCTGCCTTCAAGGAGCACCTTTACACTAACAAAGTTTCATTAGTTTGCTAGTAACTTTGAGACATTTCCAGAAGTTTACTACGTGAAACCTTCCCCCAGCACTTCATGGTAGAAATCTGCTTCTGGTGTCCTCCTGGATGCTGCTTCCCAAGTGTTCTTCATGTTCTCCATAAAAACCTCAACAGTGTTGGGGCTGAAACACTTATTCTCCTTCCCACTCTTGAAAATGTCCAGTAGTGAACAGCATGTGTTACATGTCCTGCAAATAAACACAGGACACTGGATAAAGATGATGATCCTTCAGTTTTCTTCTAATGAGAATTACTTCTGAGAAAAGACTGCAGGCTCAGGGCCATACTGCCACTGCAGTAATACCCGTGTATTTTGGCTGCAAATGTGATTTCTTTTTTTCTTAAATATTTAAAGTGAGGGGTTATGACTTCTGAGGTATAATTGTGTGGAGCCATTACTTGAGCAGACCTAAACTCTTCTGCATTAATTTGGATGTGCTGGGTATGATGAGCTTTGTGAGCTCGTAGCCACTAAGGACATTCTTGGACAGTGACTGGTGTTCACAGAAACCAGAGAAATTGCAAATAATGTGTCTGTTTCCTACTGCATCTTGAGTCTTGCTTGCCTGTTTTTCTTGCTCCTTGTGATGGTCTGTCTTTTGTACCTGTTTCTATGCCATTTGAAGTCAGTTCCCAATTATAAACTTAGCTTAAACCTCATTTTAACTGACTTTCTAGCTCTGGCTTTTGTCAGCCACCTTGCTAAAGTGATTGAGCAATGTTGTCCCATGTTTCTGAAGTCACGATGCCAAAAACTATGGGTATCCTCATCTTGCAGCTCTGAGGCAGCTTGTCTTCGTAGGAAGACATGTCTTTGCAGGAAGATGTGTCTTTGCAGTCCAGTTATCACCCTGGCACCAACCTAAATCCAGGAGGGTCATCACGTCCCTGCACATTTATTTTTAAAGCAAGTTGCACCAGAAAGTTGCATATGCAGGGGGGTTAGACTTGACAAGGTTGAGAGGTGTTATCCAACCTCCACAATTCTGTAGTATGTGCAAATAGGGAAAATAAACAACTAGTTTTCATATAGATACATCATTGAGCTTTTCATCCTGTCCCCCATTTTTTTCCTCTCTTTATTCTTGAAATACTACTTTCACCAGATTTAACACTATGGCTGGCATAAGGGGGGGTTAGAAGCCAGTTGTTTAATTGGCATTTTACATGGTAGACTTTGAAATTATGAATTCAGTGAGGTTCTTGTTTTGCTGCTCTTTTTCTGCAGAGCAGCAATACACACACACTACTTCTAAAAATAAGGGCATATATCATGAAAGTGTTGTGTGAAGCAAAGCTCTGATCTGCAGTAACGGCAGAGCTACGCTAATTTGTACCTCTGAATACCGGCAGCTACAAAAAAAGGTTTACTTAAAAGTTGCAAAACTCAACATGGAGACTAAGTTCAGTTGAGATCAGGTTTAATATATGAATGGCTATGGTGACAGATCAGAAGTTCACCTATCTCTGGCAGTAAGCTAGATAACAAGGGCCTGTAGGGACAGGACAAGGGGAAAGGCTTTAAACTGGCAGAGGGGAGACTGAGATGAGATCTTAGAAAGAAGTTCTTCCCTATGAGGGTGGTGAGGCACTGGCACAGGTTGCCCAGAGAAGCTGTGGCTGCCCCATCCCTCGCAGTGTCCAAGGTCAGGTTTGACGGGGCTTTGAGTAACCTGGTCTAGTGGAAGATGTGTCTGCCCATGGCAAGGGGTTGGAACTAAATGGTGTTTAATGTCCCTTCCAACCCAAGCGATTCTGCAATTATATGATCTATCAAATAATCCACAAAAAAAAAGCATGCTAGTCAAGGAGCAATCTAAAGTAGAAATACTTTATTGGTATGAGAATGAAAGGTCTTTAATCCACCCTTCTGTTGAAGTGTGGTGCCTTGGTGTGAGCTGAAGCGAGGCAGCTCCATCAGACCACAAGTTTAAGACTTGTAATATCCCAATCAGAACAAGGTGCCTACAGCCTTCAATACAAGCACTGGGCACTGGCAAGTCCTTTAAGGAAAAGGACAAGCAGAGGAGATGTCCATGACAGCTTCACAGTCACTGTCTGCCTTTTACCTGCCAGCTCGCTAGTCAAACACCGCTAAATTAAGAGGGACATTTAAATAACTTGTGGCTTGAACCTGCCTCATAGACATCGAACACTTCAGAGTGCCCTACACCACCCAGCAAGTTACTGGATACCCCATGGGCAGAAAAGCTTATTTCTCCCCTTGAAAGTTTAATTTTACATTGAATTAAAAAAAAAAAAAAAATACTGGAGGGAGCTTCACACTGCAGCAAGGCAAAGGCCTGAGCAGCATACCTGTGTTTCAGTTTCCACCCCAGGTTATTAGCCAGACTGCTTATAAAATAATTTTAAAATGCCAGCTTTTATGTATTACAGTTTTTTTAATCTTGAATGATACATCATATGTGCTGGATGCATAAAAGGGTTACAGAAACATGGCTTGCATTTTAAAATGCTTTAGTGAAAACAAATGAATTCTCTTTATTAAGTGAACTGAACCTTGCTGTGTCCTCCACTGAAAAATTTCAGTATTACTGAATCTCTTTGCTCACCGTTCTTTCTTCCCACCTTATGTTAGGCGAGGAAAACAACCATTTCTGCATTTACAGCTCCCAAATGGTTTCTCAGCTTTGAATTAAGTCTGTGATCTGAACTATCTGTATGTACAGAAATCCAGAAAATATTCTCCATGCACATGCAGAAAAGGCTACTTCTGGCAAAAACTGGTTTACTACTTCATCAGAATCTGGTTCCATGTGCTCAATCAAGAGTGACAACCATCACTTCACTGGTGTGACTTTGAGGTAGTGGCAGTAAAAACACCTTGCCTAGGTTCTGTTTAAATACACTACAAGAATTGCGGGCATTACAACAGATGGCTTCGGCTTAAGAAAAAAAAGGTATTTCTATATTTTAACCTATTTAAATACAAAACATTTTTAACAAAACCCAAATTTTGCATCCATATCATAAACTCAAGTTTATAAAAGAGAGTGTAATTTCAAAGAGAGAGTGGAAATGTTTCACTGCTGGGTTTGTTAGCTTACTTGGCCAACAATTAGCTTTTAATCAAAGATACAAATGCATCCATTTGCTTTTAAACAGATCTGTTTTCTGCAAACTAGAGGTAGATCCCAGGCTCCAGATAAGCAGTGAATCTGGCCCTCTAGCATCCTGAAGTATCCAGTACAAGAATCTTAACACCTTCTTGAAGCACTATTTAAATTGATCATTGGTGTAAACAAATACATCTAAATGGACTGTCCTGATGGGCAGTTAGCTCTTTGGAAGTAAAGAATGTCTCTTGTCTGCATACTTGTTCAGTGCTTAAAACACTTTGGGGCCCCAGCTCTAGTAATGCTCTCAAACTGCAAACAGTAATCTTCATCTTAAGTATTTTAACAGCAATTTATATGCAAACATAACCCATCTAAGCAATAAAGACCCCAAAAAGAACCTGCCTCAGGGCAGGGGGGAGATAATACCTAAACAAGTTACATGTTCCAAAACCAAGGTTTTATGGTGAAAGGGGGGGGTGGAAGGAGAGAAAGAGCAATGGTCTTTCCACAGCACAGCAATGCCACAGGAAAGCACCAGGTTTAATGTAATCAAGCTCTACATTGCAGCCATATGGAAACAATTTCAGTCAATAAACAACTCCTGCAAGAAGACAGCAGAGGAACAGAAAAATCAGATACCGATTTAGCTAGGAGGCAGGAAAGCCGCTGGCTGAGCTCAGAGCCTCGCATTATAAGAAGTATTTATGTCCAACCAAACAGCACACATTTTTTGATTCCTATTACTTGCCTCAGATTTCTCCAGTGCCACACCTCAGACTGCAAGCAGCAAAAATGGCATACCTTCTTTTACACTATCTTTTCCAGCCTCTGAGATCCTGTGCCTCAGTCCTCTTTCCTTTCTTCCCCCTTCCAAATCTCTCCCAAAGCCTATCACTGTGGCAGGTTTCCCACTCGACAGCCAGAAAGGAAGCAGACATCCCAAACTTCAGATACTCGCCCAACCTCTTTGCATTTTATCTGCCTGGAATTTGCAGGTTTCAAAACAGGGTCTTTCTCAGGGAACAAGTCGTTTCAAACACCTTCCTTGGAAAAAAAACAAACAAACAGACAAAACCCCAAACCACAATACACTTCACTTCTTACTGACAGTGGTATTTAAATGAGATTTGGTTTCAAGATGTCATAATATACAGTATCCTAAAAAGCAATGGCAAAAATACCGCCTCCCCTACAGAAAGAGACATTCCTGTGCAGTGCTGATTACAGCTGCAACATGGAGGGAAGTAAAAGCTAAATCAGGTTGGGGCAGGAAAAGGGAAATTCACAGGAACAGCCAGCAAAAGTGAAGGCAGCTGCATTTTTTAACAAAAAGCAAGAAAGCAGATTGCTATGAATAAAACAGAATTTACTTGAGTGTGACAGAGGAGTGACACCAATATTTATGAGAATAATGCCCATGAAATTAACTGAAGGATAATTCACAAGTGTCTTCAGAAGTAGCCACTTGGAAAGGTTGGAAAAGGTCTTCACTTCCATGCTGCCATGCAATCTGCAGCAGATGCACCACGGCTACCCCGAAAGCACTGCGACTTTTTACTATCAGGCACTCAGGAACAAAAAGATCTTGGTATGTTCCTCTTACTAACCAAAGTGCAAGATTCAAGATATGAAAAACAAAGAGTAATACAATTTAAAAACCAGTAACTTTCTAGTGGAAAGGAGTACCAATGAGAGATCACTGTGAACAGTTTTCAGTTAGACTGGGGCAACGTGCTTCCATCACATGAAGTACCTTCTAATTCACCAGTAATAAAAGATGATTTTCAGCAAATCCATTAGCAGGGAAACATTTTAAATCAGCCTAAAAAACAGGCACCAAAGAGGGCTTTTTGCAGTCTTGCAGGGTGTTTAGGAATTTTTTTTTCCTTTTTAATGAGCAACTCTCCAGAAAATGAGGGCAAACCCCCAGGCCAGGTGGATGTTTATATTATGCCAATGCTCAAAAAGTGGATGAAACAAATCTGGATATGTAAAGGGGTCAGCTGAGTATCAATCACCCAGACAAACCAAAGTGGGGGGGAGGGGGGGAAGCAAATACATACACTTTCCCAGTAAAGAATTTAAGAACAAGGACATCAGTAGTGCCAGTCAGCATGCTTTAATAGAAAACGTCTCTATAAAGGCCTAACTTTGTTCTTTGAGATTACAAATATAGTCAAACCGAACAAAGTATGTGCACAGGGCGTACTCTGGTTCTAGTGGCAATCCACACTGGCTGCTTCGTATCTGAGAGCTGTCAGTTAGCCAGTTCTTAATCTACTTCCTGGGATTGCATCATACTAATTTTTTTGTCACTAAATTTAAGGTCTGATGCAGTTCAACATTTTTATCACTGCAGATAAAAATCTGTGACTGACACCAGGACTATAGGAACGTACATTATTATTAGGAAAGGACAGGAAAACAATATGAATACCTACCTTAATTTGGCTCAGGAAAGCACAACACATCTGAATACAAAGGTAAATTTATAATCTAAGAAATGCAGACTAACTACCAAATGGCAGACTTGAGAAGGAATATCAATGGTGGAAGATCAAGGCTCACAAACAGGATTTCCCTATGCAAAAGGACTACTGTGAACCTTTTAAATAGCTGCATAGGAAAAAGGGCTGTCACCCCTCAGTGTTCAGTATGGAGCAGACACAGGCTGGAACATTCACCATTTTTGGTTTCCACAATGTTAAAAATAAATGGAGACCATGAAGAATCACCGGATGATCTGAGTGCTGGAGAAAATGCCTCAGAGTGAGACTTAAAAGCTCAACTCTGTTTCCTTATCAATCAAGTAACTTGATTACAGAGTGTAAGTACCTTCATGGCAAGAAAGTACTGGATACTAAAGGGCTCTAATCTTGTCAGGAAAGTTGTAACAAGAACCAGTGGCAGAAATTGGACAAATTCAAATTAGAAATCAGCCACTCACTTTCAACAGTGAGATGGTATAAACTACCAAGAGAAGTGATGAGTCTGAAATTACCAATGATGGACACTCAAGGCTGGAAAGCTTTGGAATTGTTTTTAGCCAAACATCAGTAACTGGTCTCAGTTTCACAGTAAATTATTAAAATTTAAAAGCTTGTGATACAAAGCATATAAAACATATCAGAGAAAGCAATTTAATTGTCTGTTCTCACCTTAAATTTTATGACTTTCCAATATGTTAACATCATTCTACTTCTATGGACCAGGAAATTAAAGAGGGAGGAGTAAGTTTCAAGTTCAGTAAGTTCCCTCTTTTTCAGACTGCTATACTCACCACTAAACAGCATTGCTCCATCAAACAGATGGAACCCCCATGAAATGCACAGTCAGTGAATGACCAACTACAACGTCTGGAAACCATGCATAATACAATTTAGTTGAGAAAACTGTGAGCAGCTACTTACCTCTCCCATCTGTGGCATGAAAAATCAGCATTAGCTTAAATAACTACTTCTTATTCTGTGTAAATACACTTACGACATTCCTGCTTATACTACCGAGAGCAGCAGCATGCTCTACCACCCAGCCAAGAATCTTCAAATACTTCACGAACATGAAAGCATCTCAACAGCCCTGAAAGGATTATTTTCATATTACACACTGGAACACAAGCAAGTCAAGAAGTTTGCCCTGGGTCATGAAATAAGACCTACGGCAGAGCCCAGAAACGAGAGCCCAGAACGATTTCACTGCCAGAAAGAACTTTCCTTTTCAACATTTGAGCACTACTTACATGTCAGAGCTGCTGCATACCCAGTTGCTCAAACTCCAAAACCCGGCCAGCTAAATCACAAAAAGACTTCTAGTGAAAGCTGACATTGTAATCAGAGATCATGGCAGAGAAACTGTCCAAAATAAAGGTCAGAATAAATATCCAAGTAGAAACAGCGCTTTTATTTTATGAACTAACTAAATGCTTTCTGCTTCCATTAGGACTACAGTACCACTGGAAGAACAAAAACCAGATTCAGTGCTTGCTTCGGAGCTCGTAAGAAATGGGCAGCTCAAAACACAGGAAATGACTATATGCTACACTTCCCAATTGATAAGGCATTGGCTTATCAGAACAGAACTGGCTGTATATAAGGCTCACTGAAAGAGTAGCCCACAGTATTGTTTCAGAACTAGTAGTCATTTTACTGCTGAACTTAAAATTTCATTTTATTTTTTCCAAGAATGGGAAAGAAAATAAGACTTAAATATTAAGTTCAAAAGTGGAGAGAAAATCAATAGCTGGAATTCAGGGCAAGTGAGATTTAGTTGGGGGTAAAGCCAAACATAATATGTTTCAATCATAGAATACCAGGCTGGAAGAGACCTCAAGGATCATCTGGTCTAACCTTTTGTACGTCTGGTTTGTTAAATTACTTCCTTAGCTCAATGGTAAGTCCTCATTCTGACTCCACAGCAGTGAATGAGGCTCAGATAAGTTTAATACATCCTAAATAGACATCTTTTATGTATGGAGAACAGAAGAATGCCACCTTTACGCATGAAGTGGGTAATAAAATTTGTTTCCTGGGGCTGCAAGAAACTCCTCACTAGATCTGGAGACAACACTCCACCCACTGGGCAAACAGTGACTGGAAGCAGTCCTCACCAGCATGCCATGGACACCCAGAGTCAGATCTTTGTCAAGCCATATTACAGAAGGCACTTGGGTGTACACATACACACAACCTGATGAAGGGCTATATTTGGCAATACCTTTCAGACTACTAATTGCACTGAAACCAACATGAAACAATGAAGTAAAGATTCAAAGAGGAATTCTGCAGGAGAAAGTTAACTGACCTGGTTGGCTGCACAGGAAAGATAAAGCAGAATGCGCTTTGTTAGAAGCACGGCGCTCCAGTAGTTCCCAGCTTTAAGAGCAGTCTTTAACTTCAGACTCTGCATGCAGCTTTGATTAAGAACTGGGAAAGGGAAATCTGCACACAGACGGGTAGGACCACCAGCTATAAATTATTTTTTTAATTCTTGAAAAAGTGCATCAAAACACTTAACTGTTCAGTCTTTTGGTGTCTCCATTAACATGGTGCCGAACCGATCCAAGTAACAAACGTGCATGTGCATTCCCAACATAGAGCTGCAGCACAATGCTGAAAAACTCCTATTAATAGAAACAGAAGAAAAGCCTTGGAAGAAAAAGGGGCATCCCTTACAGCCTGATAGAAAGTTTACCCTGTGGTGCTTTTGGCCTGATGGAGAGGCAGGGAATCTAATGGATTTAAAAGCAACAAAGTTAACTTAATAAGTAAGGATGACAAGTGTCAAACCACGGAAGTCAATGGAACACCACTGTAAAAAAAGTCTCACTGACTTAGGCATCCTTATCAAGCACATTAGATGACAATAAATTCCTTATATGGTTAGTATATATTAATATATCACAGATGTAAGAGGGCAATAGATAGGGAATAGAGACAGCCATGTTCAGTTGCCACTGACTTAGTACATGACATTAAGTGAGTCACTTGGCCCTTACACATCAGTTTCTTTAGTTGTAAAATACTGATACCTCTGTAAAGCACTTAAATATCTACAAACAAAGGTACAAAGTATTATTTTATCATAGAAGAGTAAACGAGAAGGACAGTGGCTTGGCCATAATGAATCAGATATAATCCATCAGAGCTGTACTCCAGTAGCACACCACACCAGTTGTGGCCATAAATCGATCACTTCTGATTAGGTTAGGCTTTACGATGCAGTAATTGTCATAAAAGCAGTTTCATAACTGTGAAACGAGCGCTTTGCTCAACAGCGTATTATGTACGCAGCATGCATGAGCCACAAGCTCTTGGTAAACCTGACTGCAACAGGAAAGAGCAGAA
Source organism: Coracopsis vasa (assembly GCA_026283785.1). Classification (NCBI taxonomy): domain Eukaryota; kingdom Metazoa; phylum Chordata; class Aves; order Psittaciformes; family Psittacidae; genus Coracopsis; species Coracopsis vasa. The sequence continues at coordinate 9,487 of JANHGB010054411.1, forward strand.
GTATCCCAAACACAATATACTTTTCAAGTTTATCTATCATAAAAGCTCCTCCACATGCTTTTATGGTCACAGGCTAACCCTGCGTAAGCACCCAGTCAAGTGAGAGGAGAGGGAAGGAAATCAAACAATACCATGTTTAAAGACTAGATTTCAAGCGAATATATCTCCTTTTAGCAGGCACAACACAAAAAGAAATGCATTTCTCACAGGATGAAATTTTCAGTTGGTCAGAAACTACAAAACCGATTCTCTACTTCTGGCTGTGGCCACATGACCGCCTCAATACATAAGGACATTCCACATGCCAACTTGCAATGAAGACCACATAGTTAATAGTTTGCAACCTCCTTTCCCCCAGAAGATCTTCAGAGTTGAGTAATAAAATTCCTCACATGATTTCAATGAGAGGGTTCACTTGTCAGAGGCTGTTTCAAGATAGTATCATATGTCAGGGAGGTGCTGTTCGGGAGAAGCTTTCCAACCTTGTGTTTTTAAGGCTTGACTGAAAAACGGAAAAAAAAAAAAAAATACAAAACAAAACAAAAACTTCAGGCCATAAATTTTGAAAATCGACGAAAGAAAAATTATCTCTAGATGCCGTTTTCAAAATGTGGAAGTTAGCGAATTAATGAGGGAAGGAAGAAAACCTCTGATTAAAGCCCTGACAAACCCTCGAGATCACGGAGCAATGACTAGTTTTGCCACAGACTCCACGTCAGAACCCAGGTAAGTTAATCCCTCTACACCTTGGTTTGCCACCTGTGAAATGACAAATAACACTTTCTTTTCGTATCCTGTTATTCTTGCTTGTATTGTTCCCCAAATTAAAAGCATTTGTCAAAACACTTATCTTTAGCATTAACACTGAAAATTGCACTCATAGAATCAGTCTGCATGAGTGACTGTTGAAATGTGAACTCTTAGTATAATTTGCTATCCAGCCATGCTAATTTTCTATATGTCAGAAGAAAGCTTTAGTCAAGACAGGAATACGAGAATGCCAAAATACAGTTGATTAGTAATCTTATATATAAAACCAAATTTAGGGATATGAGTTAGACTAAAAAAAAATCTGAATTCTTCTCATCATCTCCTAAAAATCCTACTACAATCATGGCATTGGTCTCACTTCATTGATAACCCACAATATCATATTATCAGTAGGTATAATTAAAGCCCAATCCCACAAGGACATGTATGCAGAATCCAATGTCTGCTCTATTAAAATCAGTATAAAGTGAAATCGACTTCAGTGACTTTAGTGGAAGTGTCAAAGCCACATAAAGTTATCAATAGAAGAAACAATAGCATAGGGTTTGCGCAGCAGGATTCCTAAGCTGACAGATTCCTTTCAAGTGTTTGATTTCAAATCCTAAACTTTGCAGAAGATAAAAAATACTTGCTACAGATCCCAACACTTTAGTGTCCCTAAAAGCTCTGCACAGGAGTCCCTGTAAAGCACAAGTTGCTTTCTTTAGATTAAAATGTGTTGTCATTTCATGCAAATCAGTTTATTTTCTAACATACACAACCAAACATCTTCTGAGATCCCTTTATGAAAGGGACAGCCCAGCATTCTTCCTTTCTCATGTTTCAGTTTCATTAATTCTTTCAATTCTCCACCCAAACATCATATCCAAAAGACCCAAATTTCACCACTGTCCCACTGACATACAACAAAAAAAACAGCAGCCCTGGACGTTAACAATAGAACAATTCCTGAATTCATGCTTATTAAAAAATCATCTTATTAAAAATAAAATTAAAGTGAATGTCTGAACCCCACTGTTTTCGCAGCTTCAGATACCACTGGAAAAAATACATAGTAAACACTTCCATGAATTTATGGATTATTACTATAAACACTTCATAATAATTTAATTTTCAAAACACAGGACTACCATGAACTTTTAATATCCTTTTGAAAGAGACCAGTAAGACCCACACAGGATCTGCCTCAGAAGTAAGCTTTCTGCAGCTGACACCGGTTACTGACTGCGTGGAATTATTAGAATCATGCTGCTAGAGAGCTGCACGTTTTCTAGAAAGGTCAACAAATAGAAAGGAATTGCTCCAGACGGCTCAGTGAAGTAGTTCTAGAGATAAGCAGGCCTCATCCACACAGGATTTTCTTCAACATTTCCTTACCACTCTTTAAAAACCCTGCAGTTGCACCTAAGGTAGCATTCCTGTAACACAGCTGGCAGTCTGCATACCACAATGTCGTCTAGACCTGCTCTGAACAGTTGGATGACACAGGAGTAAAAATGCTGATGCCTGTTCTGGTGCTTGCACTGGTGCTAAAGGAACGATAGGAGGAAGAACAGACATTGCTGAGTAAAACACAAGTTCCTTGTTCCTAGTCTCATGTCCAGGCTCGTCAGACAATTCTGTCAACCATAGAGAAAAAGTTGTGGCTGTTGTGGGGCTGAAGAAGCAGCTTCACATGAGCAAAAAGAGCATTCCCAAACCCCAGTTTTCAGATGCAGTATAAAAACCTTGCTCTTTCACAGAGCCCAATGCTCCCAGAACATGCATATAACAAATGCATCCCTGCACAAATAACATATTCCATCCCTTTCTCACCTCTTCCCTACTTCCTTCCCCCATTCGCATCTGAGAGATGTTTTCTTAGCAATTTGGAAGAGAAATGGCAAAAAGGGAGATGCAAAACACAGAAATAAATTAAGTTTGTTCTCTGCTGTTGACGGATTTGGTCCTAGCTTGATGAGAGGGAAAAAAAAAAAAAAAGAACCTTAAGAGTGATAAATCCATATATACCTAACTCCAAACTACACCCCACATCCCAAGGGACACAGTATAATGGTAAATAAATATAGATGCAGTTCCTACTAATGAGGCAGGGTACAGCAAGGCCAAAGAAAATGCAATCATCTCGGGAAAAAAAACTGCACAGGACTCCTCCTCTCCCATCCATGGAGGAAATCAAACGCCAGCTGCACCATCCCAGGAAGGAAGCAGAGTCTGTACCTGATGAGCCCTGCAGAAATGAGCTAGTCATATCACGGGACGCAAGCAGGCACTTCAGGGTTTTGCCAGCCCACAAATTGTCTGCAGAGAACAATTCCTCTCTCCGATACGATATATATTTTACATGGCATCATTCCTGCAATTTGGAAGGGGTTATTTTCCCCACAAGTTTTTCTCCACCCCCATCAGTTTGAAGCAGGGGCACGTAGCTAGTGTCTCTCAGATCTGCTCCAGCACTGCTCTTAAAAGCGTGCCCTGGCCATCAGCTTAACACTTTCCTCCCTACAAAGTTTAAATCTTCCCACCTTTTGTTCACATACATTTTGTACTTAAAAGCCACTTATCTGTAGTCCCAACGTTACTTCAGTAGAAAAACAGAGATACACCCGATTCCGCAACCAGCAAACACGCTTACAAATCTTCATTTCCTCTTCCTCCTTCC
>JANHGB010054411.1:15861-30016 GCA_026283785.1 Coracopsis vasa
TAGTGGAAGGTGTCCCTGCCCGTGGCAAGGGGTTGGAACTGGATGAACTTTAAGGTCCCTTCCAACTCAAACCATTCTGATTAAGATTTTCTGTTTCACCTAATGTACTACAATTCTTTGGAGGTGACAACCAAAGCGGGTATCAAGATACCTGAGCATAACATTTAGTTGTATAACTTGAAGTTACACTGTTGTTAAATATATGATTGTGTCTGAGTTTTGAGACTGAGCGGTTTGTCTTGAGGAAGCTTCATAGCAGTTAACTTGGATTCTGGGTTTGTTTTGAGGCTTCCAGTAAATCATTATCTCCAGTGTAACCATGTAAAATTAACTCAGTAGGCAGGTGGCTGAAGAGCTTTATCATAGAATCACAGAATGATTTGGATTGGAATGGACCTTAAAGCTTATCTAGTTCCAACACCCTACCACAGGCAGGGACAACCTTCCATTAGACCAGGTTACTCAAAGCCCCATCCAACCTGATCGTGTAAACTTAGTTATGCAATTAACCCTCTGTGCGTGGATACTACCAGTGGGACAAACTGCAAAGCTAAGCACTTCCGGACATGGTTGTAGAGCCTGAGATGATGTGGGGTGGGGAAAGCAAACTGAGAAACATTTAAATGAAGACCATAGTGGAAATGCAGTGTTCTTTTAAAATCTGGAGTCTTGCATAGGGGTAGAGAGAGGAAAGAGGTTGGGGAGGGGGGGAATACAAGCTGCCTGAAATCTCTATTGTAATATTTTTAGACCTGTGTATAAATTTGGAGACTGGGGATCACACAGATTCTTGATCTTACATTTATCTGGAGATGTGCCTGCATCTCCGGGCTGTGGTGGGAGGAGTTGGATGCTATTTAATCCTCTTTATTTTTTCCATCTATTTGGGTGGAATTTGGAAGAACAAGGGAGAGGTGACAGACTCCAGACCTGCTTCAGAGTCCAGTGAAAATGTCAGACTCCCACAAATTCAAATGTGCTTTGGTCCAGGCAAATCTAGTTGCTAATTTCCCCTTGGATTTTAAGGTAGCATGTGATATTAACACTGGAAGAATCCACTGCAGTATTTGTTGGAATTCAAAGCACTGGCTTTAACTTGCAAAATCTTGCATGTTTTGGAGCTGCTAGTGTGAGACATCATCTCTTTTCTGTCACATTGCCATCCATGAGATCATCAGAGACACTCCAAGCTGAGAACCTCCTGCTGTGAGGGCCTCTGCAGCTGGAATGAGCCCTCATTCTGATCTCTCTGCCCCACTCTGTCAAACTTCCATCCAGTTTACAAAGGCTGCCAAGAAGGTTGTGAGCTGAGCTGGGCATGTTGATATCTTCTGTGTGTTTTGTGACTTTTTTTCTATTACTACTTTTTAGTTAGGCACCTAGTGTGTTCACTGCACCAGCCTTTAGCCATAAGGGAATAAAGATGGAAGGAAACAAATCTTAGAGCAGAAAGGATGTGCATTTTAGTCCAGTCAGGAACAGCAGTGACTGGAATCCCTGGATCTGTTTTAAACAGTAGCAAATATGAACCGAGTAAAAATTATCACATTTGTAGTGCATATAGAGATGTATGTAGTACAAACTCTCAGATTACTAGTCTAAAATTCTAATAGAGATACAAGCCCAGAAATCTCACCTGTGGAAACAGCTCTGTAAGATATGAACTGCTTTTTTAGTTCTTTTTAGTCACTTCACTTGAATCTGGTAGAAAGAACCCATTGCCTCCCTGGAATCCATTTACCACAGCATGACAGCCACAGATATAGATTATTTTAGATGCTTTTAAAGAAGAAAAAAAGAAAAATTTTCCAGTTAGCTCAGAGATGTCAGGGTCATGATCCTCTTCATGATTTTAATAAAAGCAAGAAAGTGTTTTGCTGATAAAAGTGGTGATATTTCATTGCCTTTTTTAATGACCAATAATTCAAAAGCTACAAAAATAGTTTAGATCTTTTTTTTTTTTCCTTTTTTTCTTTCTACTTGCTTGGATTTATAGCATCAACTGTCAAAGGTCTGGTCTGGCAAGAACTTAATTTCACATGTGTATTTTACATTTACAAGTAAACCAACTGAATTCCTTACCTGTGTACTCCCCTCTTCACCAGCCTGGTTTTTCACAGTTGTTTTGAACTTTGCTAACAGCAGGCAAAATGTAATGTTGCTCCTTAATAACCAAGGCTTTGTGAGTTTAAAACAAAAGTCTTTATGATCTTTTTAATTTAATATTGGGGCTTTAGTAGCTTTTTAATGTTTAAATAAAATTTAAAACAGGTTTCTGATGAATGTATTTAATAGACTCCTTGGGAGTTGCTAATCCAGACACTTGCAGTCCTGTGTTAACATATCGTGAGCAGAGGTAGGAAGTGAAATTATTAATCTACCTTCTTTCCCCTTCATCGAATGAAGTATAGAGAGCAAGCATAACTATAAATGACTTAGAAAATGTCTGAGTCTGGTTTTAGTGCAGTGCATGGCCAACTAATTGATATTTTTCATCTTAATTGATCAAAACTTTAATTTAAAAGGTAAAGTTTGACCACTTGAGCTGCCAGACGCCCAGACTTCAGAGATGCAAAAGCTTTCATTCCAGATGCAAAATCTCTTTTACTTTCAATCCCTGAAGGAATTAATCCTTCTCAAAGAAGAGAAACACTCACCTCGAGGCGCCCACACTCTATTCAGGCATTTACGTTTCAAACCCCACATTTTAAAGCTGGCATTTTTATTCACTTCTCTTCCTATTCAAAGCTTCAGCTGCTCCTGTGCCTTGTTAAGTGTTTGCCACTCTCGATACAAGAGGTGACTGCATCTCAATGATGCTGAAGTGCCCTGGTACGTAACCTGCTCACTGGCTCATTAAGCTTGCAAAGCAGTTGGGATTTCTCAGTATACAAACCCTTCCATTCAGGTGTGGTTGTCCATTCCCTCGTGTTTCCTGTTTGCATTTAGCAAGAAAAAAAGCAGGTGAGAGCATGCCCCAGAGCTGCTTCGGTGCACACTACAGCTTCCCCTGCTGATCTGTGCCAAGCAGCCGCAGCCCCTGCTCGCCTTGTTTGGTTGTTTAGGCAGGTTTCTTAAGGAAATAAAACTTGTGTTTCTGCAGGGATTCTCTCCCTCTCTGTCCACCCCAAGTAGTTTTCAAATTTGCTAGCCAAGTTCAGCGAGGTTTTGCCAGTAGGACTGAGTTTTGAAGAAACCAATGTTCTGTGATTTTTGTGAGAATAGGTGATTGTTAGGAAAAAAGATTCTTCATGTGTCCTAAAGTGGAAAAGGAACTATGCCATCCTCTCAACCCTTGTCTGAAGAAAATCCACCCCATAACACCCCATAATACCTGGGGAAATCTCAATGAACACACATAGGTGTGAGACACAGATTTATAGGAAATCAGGTTTTGTTCTGGTGTGTATGAAACTGCATATTTAAAAATAAGGGGGGAAAAAAAGGGCAATTTTCGGTGGGAGGGGAGATCATTGTTAGTAAAGGTCATGAGTAACATCCTGATCGTATTCTTGCAGTACTGCCTGTCAGGACACCCAACCTTACCATGCAATGTACTCAAGTTCAAATCCACAACCATCATGTTGGATTGTGGACTGGATATGACGTCTACCCTCAATTTCCTCCCATTGCCACTGGTTCAGAGGTATGTTCTGCGGCCTGTATGCACTTTTTCTATATCTTCTTGGGTTGCAGTTGGAGTGCTGTGCGTGAAATGGTGTATTGGAAGGAGGGAGGGGATGAGTACAAATGAACAGCATCATCCGATATCATAAATAGACTTTGTTCACTTAAAAATTCTCTTTATCAAAATAACGTCCTTTGGCTTAGTAGACGGAAGACATTTTATGGATTTATTGATTGGTTTTTCTAGATAATTTATTCTAAGCTTCAGTAAAGTATTGCTGCAACTGCTCAGCACAAGTGAGGTCACATATCTGTCATCTTTCTGGCTTCTTCATGCAAGATGAGATAAATGGATAACTGAGATGGAGTGAGTGGAGCCCAGCAAGTACTGTTTAACCACCATCTTCTCAGGCTTTTCTTCAGAGCACAGACTAATGCAAAGAAAAACAGCACTTAACAGTCTCGTTAGTTGACTTGATGGCATAATTGTTCCCTTTTAAAAATTAAATAAACAAAAGATCCGTGCAGCTGAGCATGAGAATGGAACAGCAATGAAACAAAAGTAGGATCTAGAAGAGAATCCTGAGGTCAAGACGCTCCCTTCTATGCCCAAACTAGAAAGTAATCTTTTCCCTGTGTGAATTTCGTTATTCAGTTAGGGTGATTTGTGTCTTGCATAAATGGAATAAATTACGAAAATGAGTGGTTGGAAAGGTGGAAATGGGTAAACTCTTGGTGATGGGAAGGAACAGGAGTTTTCACAAAAGCCATATAGTAATTTTGATCAACAAGGAACAAGCGAGGAACGTTCTGGGTTCAGGGAAGGCTTGATTGAGAAAGGGAGAATATGACTGGGAAAGGGAGTTTCCTAAGTGACCTAATGAGGTTAAATCAGTTTGTCCAGCACTTCCTATGATTTGTTATTTTTTGACAGGAAAAGAATAGACAATGTATGCATTGTTCCACAAGAACATGGAGTTCTAGATCTGCTGTAGAGTAGGCAACAGATGCCTTAAGACAGATCAGTGTGGTGGTCATTTTTTGTCCCATTCCCTAATTGCTAACTGCAGCATTTAGGGGCAGCAGTAGATTTGTAAGGGATCCAGAAAATTTGGGAAATGGGGAGTTGCCTTGCATTTGCTTTCTCCTGAGACAAGGAGGCACAAAATCACAAAATGAAATATAAACCTTTGTAAATAAGTAGAATCAGTTTTAAGTGACGTTAAGTTTGATGGCTTTGTAACAGGAGCAATGGAAAATAACTGGGGTGCATGATTTACAATAAAAAAAAAAAATAGAGTGCAGCTAGAGAACATACTGAGAATTCTTGTACAAGATAAACCATTGTAGTTGGCGTAGTTTTAGGTCCTTATGACCTTAGTACAAAATAAGTGTAAGAAAAACAGGATAGAAAAACAGGACGTGGGGATGGGGAGTATCTGGGACTAGCAGATGTCCAGGATGGGCTGCAGCTAAACTAACTGATAAGTAGAAGAACAGGATGATTGCTATGTCTGTAGTGTTAACAAACCAATTAAACTGATGTAAACATCTACTGTGTGCTTCAAAGGCTGCCAGAAGTGATGAAGATTGTTGGAAGAAATAAAGGACCCTCAGAGACCACCACCACATTTTTGTACGCATGCCGAGAAACTTTCTGGAAAATGATGTAATTCATGCATAGCCTCATGACTATGCATGTATGCCCAGTGACTATATAAGGACGGCTTGTGTAGCAATACGGGGACACACGCTAGGTGAAGCTATCCCCTGTGTCTCCCAGTGCCGCAATAAAGAATACCTGCTTGTCAACTTAAACTTTGTTGGCAAGTTTGTTCCTGGAGTTTTCTCCGAATCACTCCCATCTCCCAAAGAAAAAGGAAACAGAGGAACAAGTAGCAAATTTAGGTGATTGAACAAAGGCTTTAGAGGTTCTTTAGAACTGCAAGCATCAGCACTCCCCCGGGATATGCCAGCTTTGTCCGCTGATAGCAGAACCTGGGAATGAACAGCCAAATTGCAGGTCACAACCTGAAATTCCCCAAGTACCTCCAGAATGTCTGCACTGAAATGACTCAAACTCAGTAAGAAAGGATGTCAGATGTGACCCCTGATGGCCCACTGGAATCCGGAGCAAACAGTTGGATTTAAATCCAATCAATCTTGATGGTAAGGTGATTGAACACCCCTTACAGCAAGGATTGTTTTAAGCATATGGACTTGGGCAAGTAATTGATCTCTTCAGTACTCTACAAAACAGATGTCCTGCAGGCAGTTGTGGAAATGAGTTAGAAACTTGAGGAGGAATGTGGCTGTCACTAAAAAGTCCAGATGAAGACTTGTTCATAGTTGTACCATTACCGTGATGTCTAAATACCCCTGAAATTCAAAATGTGTATTGCCAAAATGGCAGTGTGACAAAGAGCTGATATTATCATCAGTTTCCAGGTGAGGGAACTACAAGAAGGACTGACTGCCCGAGCATGAGGCATGTAGCGTCACAAGAATTTGAACAGAGGTCTGTCAGATCAGAGGTTATTACCAGCTGTATGTCCTCCCAGAACCAGATGTGCTGAAATAGACCTATGTGCAATAGCTATGCTTCTCTCTGGTGTCTTTAAACCAGAGGTCTCCAGAGTATGATCCGTGAACCACTTGGGTTCTGCAAGTCTCAGTATGTGATCTGCAAAGTGCCCTGGTTTTTACCTCTGTGGGGCTTAAAGGTGTGATATTACAGAGGATCTTTGCTATGCAGCTAAATCCTGTGTTGTACCTGGCATGGGGCCCTCCTTGAGCAAACATTTTGAGAGACTCTGCTTTAATCTGTGAAAGGAAAGTTCTGTAGTGTTTGTGTCATTAAAGGGGGGGAATGGACATTTTTCAGAGTTCTTTGCTCTTCAAAAAAAAAGCCTGTCAAAAGGTATTTAGATTCCACCTTGTCCTGGAAATGGTAGTCCTTGTTCTCACTAGCCTACGGAGCATGTGTAAAATACCTGCAGTTACCAAACACTTTATGCTCCATCACAGACTTTAAAGGAGGTTTGTCAACTGGAATTTTCTCCCCTATACCAAAGTCAAATGCAAAACGGTAAAATGAACATGTGGGAAGCTCTTAACCTTTCCTGTCTAGCCATGACACACTTGCTCACATTATTTATGGGACAGTTCTAGCTATTTTGTATTAATCAATCACTCTATTACAATGTCAAAACTATGTCAGCAGGAACTGTGTTACTTCTTGGCTTCAAGGTAAAGAGTCCTTTCTGTCCTGTGTTGCTTATTCCACTTTCACCCACACACAAGACTTATCTGCTAATTTTACCTCTCCTGACAAGACTGTATACTCTCCCGTGGATGCCAGGTTTAGTACAAGTCAATAGTACTCTTTCATCATGAATAAAGCAAAATGCATGCTAGGCTAAAGTAGGGGGAGCAGGGCACACATATCAGGGAGAGCTTATTCTGTTCTGCCGCATGCTGGTGAAACCACAAATGGATCCAGATTTGGGTTTCCAGTCAAAGAGGGACGCTAAGAAACTGAAGAAGAAGTTCAGGGGGGCTTCAAGATGGTCAGGATCTGGAGCCCATGACTATGCGGAGAGGTTGAGGGAGCTGGGCTTGCTCAGTCTGGCAGAAAGGAGGTGAGGTGGGGAGCTAACAGTCACCTACAGCTGCCTGAAAGAAAGTTACAAAGGCAACAGAGCCAAACTCTACAGTGGCATTCAGTGTAAGGGGCTAATGGCCACATACTGTGTCTTGGGAGGCTCAGGTAGCAATTTCACCCATCCCCAGAGAGGCTCTAGAATCTCATGCTCCAGGGATTTACAAGACACAGCTGGGCAAAGCCATGGCTGACCTGATCCATTGCTGACTTTGAGACATTGGACTAGAGATCCCTAGGTGTCCTTTCCAATCAAGGCTTCTGTGTTCTCCCTTGTCTGTCAAAGTTATTGCACATCAGAATGGTTTATTCTTACTTTTCCCCCATTTTTGTTTTTTTTTTTCCGTAGCTCTTTTAGTCTCACTGCACCAATTCTACTCAGCCTCCTCAGTCTCCAAAATGCTGCTGTTAAGTTGTGCTGTTGAACGTGGCAGTGGGGAATACATTTAGCCACCTCATCTTTCCTATAATCACACTTCTTCAGACTTACTCCTTATCCTCAAAAGGGGGTTACACTTCTCTGGTACAGCTTGTCAATGACATATCCTTCTGCTCTCACCTATTACCTTCTGTCTTCAAGCCTTGAGTCTTAGGTTTCCCCTTTCCCTTCCTTATGACTTTCTGGAGTGCCAGTTAGGATTTGTTCTTTTATATTGATGGTAGTCTGAACACAGCATTTCTCTGAACCCTAGCATCACTTCCTATTTTCAAGTTCTTAAATTGGAAAGCCCTGATAGAATATAAGCATGCCTGTCTGTAGAGCTTGTGCACAACGCTTGCAGATTTCATTGCAAGTGGGATCTCGAGTCTCCAAATCTGAGGTTCTCACAGATCTTGGTTCCAGGTGGTTTCAATTCCTTTGTGTCCTCAGCTTTTTCATTTTTGGATTTCTGTAGATATGCTTCAACACAGTGGGTTTAGAGCCAAGTTACAGGCTCATACAAAAAATCAGACTTCAATATGAGGTATGAATAAGTCTCTCAGTTATGGTAGCATGAAATGCTGTAGCAATTACTACTGTAAACTCAGGATTGCAACATCCACCTTGAAGTTTCTTTATTAATATTTAAAACAATTAAAAAAGGGGGCCCTGCCATTGCTGGCTGGTACCAGACCTGCCAGCTTAAAACATGCAGTTGACAGCAAAACCTCCTTCCCGCTTTGTCCTTCTAACACAGGTAAATGCACTGTACAGCTGTTGATGTGGGTCTTTGGGGTGAGACTTCAGCATGAAGCCATGGTTTATGTGGATATAAAATCACAACCTTTGTGTCTCTAAATGACTTAGTCCAGAGCTTCAGTCTTTCCCTGCCATTGCTAATGGAAATATGTGTCCCAGAGCAGTTTTAAGATGTTTTCGTATTGTTTCAGGCATAGGGTTTGTTGCTGCCCTAACTTCTGTTTCTGCACCCAGTTTCACCCCAGGGCAGTGTAAGCAGTGCTGAGCCTTTTTGAAACTCTCACTGTAAATTACCAAAATCAAACTCCCTGCATGCATCCTCTTTTTACTCTTTTTACTTGTAAGTGTTATAATCATGATTTGTAAAAGTCATTTTAGTGAACATTTAAACACAGTCAAACTGTCTATCTGTTTTATTGAAATTGTTAGTTCCCTGAGACAGAAATGGTGCTCTTTTCCTGTATGACACCAAATAGAAGGTCTATGCTTAGCGACTGATAATGGTATAATTAATATTGCAATAATGCTTTTTCTCTCTTTCTGCAGCCCCAGGCTGTCCAAACTTCCTGGTTGGGTTTTGAAAGATGGAAACACATTTCTGGACAAGGTACTATAGTGATGGTTAGAATTTTCTTGCATGCAAAAAGCTCCCTGACAGGTTAGGAGCTTGCACTGCATGAACAATACTTCCATGCTGACTCATCGCAAAGGTTTCTATGTGTACCTTTATCAGCCACGATGTCCTTGTAGAGCAGAACATTTTGAAACAAAATGCTAATAGCAACTTGGAGGCTTTCAGTCTTCAGAGGTAGCCTAGCTTTATAAAAAATCCTCTTAAAATTCAGAAATCATCAGTATGAATATTTTCTTATTTCATGGAGCTCCATAAATAATAGTGCTTTGCCTTCTTGAAGTGCCTTTTATTCAACAGTCTCACTTTTCTGACACTAAAGCTTCATAGCATGCTTATAAATGAGGTTGGTATCATACCCTTTTTTAGGCAGGAGAACTGTGAGAAAGTGAATGGTTTTCCCCTCATGGGAGGTCTCTTACAGAGGAAGAGCATGTCTTTGGCCTCTGAAATCAACATGTGTTCTGCTGCTGGACGTAGCAGGGAGGATATTATTTCCAGCCCCCTAATTCTAAGACACAGGACTTACCCAGCTACATGAGAGACACAGATTTTTTTCCTTTTTCCCTCTTTTCATTACATTAGTTTTGTAGGCAGAATTTAGCTGGGGCTTCAACCAAAACTAGGCACTGCAGTGTCCAACTTCATCTGCCACAGGGGAACAATGAACACAAAAATATGTCAGATGTTGGTAAAATAGGCAGATACATTTCAAATGTGTGCAGCAATAGGTATCAGTAGAAAAAATACAGTTTTAATAGACCGTTCTCTGACTATGTGAACATTAAAGGAAAACAGTAATAATAGTTGCTTTTGTAGGGGACTTTGAGGTGGACAAAATGGATTGATCTGATTTTTACAGGCAAGGGAAAGATCATAGATTAAAGACCTGATTTTTCTTCTCATTGGAGACAAAAGAAACTGTACAGGCAGCATTTATGTTAGTAAAATAGTAACAGCTCTATTCAGAGCACATGCTAACTGGCAGTCACACAGCTACAGAGGCTCAGAGAAGGAATGGAATTGCTCAGCTTGAATTCCCTGGAATTTGTTTCTCCTGAACCCCAGCCTTGGTCTCAGAGCTTTGGGCTCCCTTCTGTCCAGCAAACGAGTAGGCTGTCAGTATATTTCTATATGTGATGTATTTACATTTCTGTGGTGCTGCTGCAGTGTGTGCTCGGGAGAAATCTTCAAACTCGCTCAGCATCAGTGGAAATCGTGTTAAAAATTTAAAGGCAGCATCTCTTACCTTCACCTTGACCACTGTAACTGCTTGGAATGGTAAATTCTTTGACCCATGCTGGAAAAAGGCAAGAGAAGGAGTCAAAGGGGGGTGTTTTATCATGTCAGGTGGACATTCCTGTTACAGCACTCTCTGGATGACAGTTATAAAACTTAAGTCCTGGAGAGGCATTGAAATTTGCTGCGATCTAGTTTTAATCATTTTGAACACCCTTGAGATGAGGTTAGGAGACTTCTGCCACTAGATGTAATTGCTCATTCGTTATTAGTTGGCAGGTGCACTGTAATTATTAAGAATTGGATTCAGTCTTTAATTCTGTCAGTCTGAAGCTGACTGAGACCACTCGCTTTGGGACAAGCAAGAGAGGCATCCACAAGAGAAGGCAGAGCAGGTGATAGGTAGCCTGTGAGGTGTGTTAGGACTAAAGTTAGGAATGTTTTTGTTCCATACATTATCCTGAAGAATGTGACTTTTCATGTGACAAAGATTTCTGATGTCAGCCTTGAAAAAGAATGAAGAAAATAGAGGACTAAAGATCCAGTAGAGATAAGTCTAACAAAAAGTGCCACGTGGAGCTTAGATCCATGGAAGATGTTTCATCAAATGGTCTGACACAGGGGCTAAAAATTGTATTGTGCTCCTAATACGACAGAAAAGGTTTGATGTTATTGGGAACCAAAACTAAATTCCAAACTTGTAAGACAGGCAAGGCAATGTAAAGGTGCTGTGCACACTTTTACTAGAGCAGCAGTTCTGAGAAGAGTGATCTTCATGACCCACTTTTCAGTTTGTACTTTACTTCTGGTTGACAAAGTTGGTTTGCGTTGTTACACATTTCACAGCCAATACATCTGCAGTTGGAAGAGCAGAGAAAATGCAGCTTTACAGGACAGCACCTTCTCCATGGCCACTGCAAAACCAGCCAGAGCGAGCCATGGTATCTTTCCTTACCTACCAGACCGCTGTCTCTGTTCCTCCAAATGAAAATCTGATGCCTTGAAGTCTGCTTACAGCAAATTTTATCTAGAAAAGGGATAAACATTATGTAGGAGTGGGCTGGAAATTACCTGGGATAAAGAAAAGGTTTCGAAAGAGCAAAATCTGCTGCACTGGAGTAATATTGCATTGTAATTTTGTGTCTTTTCTGTTGATGTGCTTTTCTTACAGGAGCTAAAGGAGTGCTCTGGCCATGTGTTTGTAGACTCCGTGCCAGAGTTCTGTTTACCAGAGGTGAGTTTGTTCAAAGTCATGCTGAAAAATCTGATTCCATTCTATCACATGGGAGAAACTTGCTGAATTATTAAATTTATCAGCACTCAGTAAATAATGCTACTAAACCCTCTGTGTTGTTAAGGTGCCTCTAGTATCTATGACGCTGGAAAAAGGGTGGAAACAAGCCTTTTCAACAATAGTTTGGGGCAAACTGGAAGGTCTACTTGAGAAGATCAGTATCTCACAGAAGAATAAGACTTCACTGTCTCTTTTTATGGGCCTTCCAAAGACAATATGACTGAGCTGGACTCGAGTATGACAGGATACATGTGCTGATCTAGATAAGAGCAGTGAATGAAGACAAGGAAAACTACTTGTCTCTAACCACAGATGCATGACCTGCCTAGTGGAGCTCCCCTGGGGAGCCGACTGTGTGGTTAAGCCACTGTTTGATTCTGCTGTGCTGCACTCAGATGTGCTGTTCTGCTGGCAGCAAATTGAAGTTAAAAAGTTTTGCTGCCTTCTTAGCTTTTCATCACTGCCTCTTTGAGAGAAGGGCTTTACCTTCATATCCACTGACATAACTGCAAGTGGCTGCTTCCCAGGCTGGGTTTTTTTTTCCAAGAATACCTGGATTAAAAAGGAAAAAAAAACAAAAGAAGGAAAGACTATTGTAAATGTTAAATTAACTGTGATTAGGTGACTGATCCATTAACAGTGTATATAGGGATGCTGGAGAAGTAAAAACCTGAGCAAAGAGTGGTGGGGGTAAATGATGGGGAGTAGTCTGGGAATAGTATCCTCTTTCCTCAGCTGTGTTCGGACTGTGATAACATCAGTTCTTTCATTTCATGTTGGGGTGTTTTCTCTGTCTTTCAAAGACAGAGACAATTGCTTTTGGGCAGTGATTTTTTTTTGTCCTTTCTGCCTGACCTTGTTGACAGGAAGTGCAAAACACTCCTGAAGGGTTGTTGTCAGCTTTGCTGGGATGCTGGCAATAGCATTTCTGTCTTTTCATTCCATTCAACTCACCTCTTGCTGCTTCTGACTCCTGTCATCTTGGTTCTTCTAAGCAATTTGGCAGCTCTGGCACTGGTTTTGGCAAGTGGTTTCAACAGATCCATGTGTAATTGTTCGTTTTCCCCAACTGGAATGGATATAATTGAATCACACGCACAAAAAAATGAACAAAAACTTAATAATTTGAGGTTCTTGTGAGCATTCTGATTACTGTCCTGTGCAAGGGAGGAGTGTAGGAAGCATCTTTATACCTAAAAATTATGGCCCAGATCTTGGAAAGGACAGAGTTTATGTTCTGGATTCCCTTTGGCTGTATACAGTCATGATAATCTGCTGGGGTTTAGGGTGCTTCAGCTAGGCTTTCTGGTTACTTTGTTGGGCTGGAAAATACCCACATGTGTAGCTTTAAATATGACTGATAGGGAGCTGTTGCTTCCTTGTATCAGTGTTATCACTGAATGTAACTCTCTTACAACTAGGAGATCCAAACTAGCTGCATGTCACCGTTGTAGGGACTTTACAAATGGCCTCTCAAATGCTTGTTCCCAAAGTTCCCAGGAGGTGCCGGGTCTTCTCCACAAGCCCTAGAAACAGATCTGCTAGTTGTACACACCTCTCATCTCTAGCTTCATAGGCTCCCCTGTCTGAGGGAGGGTTCAGATGTCATGGCCAGCGGAATGGATCAGCAGAGTAGAAATGTTGCTGGTGTTTGGCAGAACAGTCTGAGAAGGAGCTTGTGTGAAAGAGCCTTTGTCTTTTTCTTTGTCTCCTTCCATGCCACTTCTTTTGAAGAAACTTGCATGCAAAAGCAGTTAGTTTGAGAATCACAGTATCACTTCCAGGAACACCATTGCCAAAGAAAGCCAAGTTTTGAATGTAATCCAGAAGCCAGAAGGTGATAAGAGGCTGTCTCAGCAGCAGAGTACACTTCCACAGGTCAGAGTGCAAGGTGCAGCCCTGTCTTTGCTTGGCAACCCCCTGGTCTCTCTGACTTCACGTTCAAGAAATGTTATAATCCTCTTCTGTTCGTAGAGCACTTTTAGTGAGATTGCCACAAGTCCCAGGGAAGATATTACTTTTCTTTGGTTTTGACACCCTTTTCATTCTCTTAGTAAGTGCTTCTAGCATGCTGAGATGTGAGATGCTTAAGCTTGGAAAGTGGTAGTCTGTATCCTCCTGATGGCTTGCTAAGGGCTGAGTGACTCTCCACTTCATAGAATCATAGAAAGGTTTTAGTTGGAAGAAACCTTAAAGCTCATCCAGTTCCATCCCCCTGCCACAGGCAGGGACACCTTCCACTAGACCCCAGGTTGTTCAAAGCCCCATCCAACCTGGCCTTGAACTCTGCCAGGGATGGGGCAGCTACAGCTTCTCTGGGCACCCTGTGCCAGCACCTCACCACCCTCACAGGAAAGAACTTCTTCCTAAGATTAAACTAAATCTCCCCTCTGTCAGTTTAAAGCCATTCCCCCTTGTCCTATCCCTACAGGCCCTTGTCAAAAGCCCCTCTCCAGCTTTCTTGTAGCCCCTTTAGGCACTGGAAGCTGCTCTAAGGTCTCCCTGGAGCCTTCTCTTCTCCAG
>JANHGB010054414.1:0-19134 GCA_026283785.1 Coracopsis vasa
AGCAGAGCAGAGGGGCAGGATCACCTCCTTCGCCCTGCTGGTCACGCTCCTGTTGATGCAGCCCAGGATACGGTTGGGTTCTGGGCTGTGAGCACACACTGAAGCCAGCTCATGTTCAGTTTCTCATCTGCCAAGAGCCCCAAGTCCTTTTTCTCAGGCTGCTCTCAATCTCTTCTCTGCCCAACCTGTAGCTGTGCCTGGGATTGCTCCAACCCAGGTGTAGGACCGTGCACTTGGCATGGTTAAACTTCATAAGGTTGGCACCAGCCCACCTCACAAGCCTGATGTGTCCTTGAGTTTCTCCTTGAAGATCAGGTGTGCTGCAGAACAAATCCTCTTTCTTGCAGATCCAGTGGAAAGGCATCCCTGGAGTGGATTTTGGTGAGGGCTAAGGAGGTGCTTTGGCCATCAGACCACTCCCCCATGGGTCTGGAATAGGGAGTGAGGAGTGGAATGGATTGATGGGGCTGGCCCCAGCTGGAGAGCAAAGTTTGCAGGCTCCTGGGATTTTCCTGCAGTGAAACCAACTTATATTGGCTTGAGCAGCCAAGTCCCAGCTTTATCTTCACCTTTATCTTTTATTCAGCAGGATGAACGTTCTTGCCAATGGCATTTCTCATGTTGCAGCATTTGCTTGGCCACTCAGTGCCTCATAAGCCCTTATGATAAAAGCAGAATAAGCAAACCAGCCTTTCCCCTCAGCCTCCGGGCAATTTGCTGTTCTGATTCAGCACTTTGTTTGGGTTTAATTGCAATTATGCTCTTGTGTGTTTAATTAACCCGGTCCTTTTGTTGTTGCTGCCAGGCTAACAGCAGCACTGAGACACTGCAGAACCAAATGGCTTCCTGGGGAGAAGCTCTGGAAGGTGGGAAAGGAGGGCAGCTGGGCTGTGCCAGCTACATGGAGATGCCAGAGGTGGAGTTTCTGCCTTGCTGTAGGCACAGTCTCACTATGCCCACTTCACAGAGCAAGTCCAATCTCCCTTGATTTCCATCAGTCCTGTGCTGGACCTTTACAGCCATGCAAATGCTGTGCCTCCCTCCTGCCTTTCCCTAGAGCAGCTGAAGGACCAGTGTAGGCAGCACTGACGGAAGAGGTAAAGGAGCAAAGGGCTCCAAACGTCAATCCACCTCTTGGACTCATTTGCACCCAGGATGGTTTCATAGCATTGTGCTCAGCCAAGTTCCCAACAGATCCATAAATGGGGTTTCCACTGTTTTCTAACAATAATGAGTCCTGGAGCATGAGTACATGGATACAGGGATAAGAGAGAAAGCATCACGGATGCAGAAGAAAGTGGGGACAAGGAAAGGGTAGGCAGCATCATACTGGGATGGACCTTCAGGTGTGGGTATGTGGCCTCCAGGGCCATCAATCGGAGCTCTGCTTTCCCAAAGTCTGGCTGCTGATGGTCTTCAGTTCACACATCCAGTAACACATCTTGTAACCTTCTAGCACTGAGGACAAGATGAAACTGCCCACTAAACAAAGCCTCTGAACAGTGTGACAGGTATTGACAAACCTTGAAATGCTTCACTTTGATGTGCTCACCTGGGTCTGTACCAGTGGCAGCTGCTTGTTTCTCCACCTGAATGGCAGCAAAGCAGAAGGAAAGGCTTCAATTCCCACTTCAATCATTTTCTTGACAAACCCAGTTCATTCAAGGACTTATTCTTGTTTCTCTAAATCCTTATTTTCAGTTGAAAAACTGAACCAGTTGGGGACTTGCAGCCAGTGGTGTCAATTAGAAGAAACTCCTTTGAAAAGCAGAGGAAAGCTGCCTTTTGTGCACATGGCGAGTTCAGAAATGTCTGAAATTGCACACAAGAAAAATGGGCAGGTTTCAGAGTTTCCTGCCTGGTTTACAGCAATTGTCCCTAAATAAATTGTGCAAAATCGCATATTCTTTCTTTTTTTATTCATATTTTTATTCTTTTCCTTTTTTTGGGCTGTAACTTTAGGTCTTTAATACGAATATCTCCAATGTTCACACATGAATTCAGCCTCTTGAGACAGCTTTCCCAAGGAATTCAAGTTACAACAGTTCAATGTGCATATGGTGGTTCCATCCCTCTGTGGATCTGCTAATAGCAATGCAGTAGCTCAGAGACAGGCTTTAAATCAAATCAAAGCAATAAGTAACGAAGGCTATCAGCCTGGTAATGATGCACAGAGTCCATGGAAGTTAATCACATGGAGCAAGAGTTCTTGGAGGTGGAAACCTGTTGCTTTCAGAAGCTTGGGTCAAGCACAAGGATGTGAGAATGTGGAACAAGCATTCACATAGACCTTTTCTTCATGTTATTACAAAGAATCGAGTTTCTATTTCCTTATCTCTCTAGCTATTAAAAAAGGCTTCATATTAATCACCCTCTGAGTTATTAATTTGTCCAATTTCCTTCTGGCTTGTAGTTTAATAAAGGCTCTTAAAATATACTCCTACATGTTTCTGCTCCTAGATAACGTTTCTTGGTTTAAAGAGTATATTCAAGAGCAGAAGGAATCAGTGGGCAATTAGGGATTGGCTTTTCCCCTGAAGCTGAAGCAAAACTGGATCAGGAACTTCTTTGCATGGTGGCATGGGTATGACCTGCTGTGCTTGTTTAGCACTGCTTAAAAAAGGCAATGAGATGAAAAGGCTCTTTCCTACATCTGAGGCAAGTCGTGACCATTAATACATTGACATTTATGGGCAGGCAGATAAGAGAACAATTCACAATGTCAAAAAGTCTTTTAATTGTGTTTAATATTCAAATTGGGACTTAATGTGGCTTTCTCTAGCTGTACTTGGAATAATTGCTGGGAAAAGAATGCATCTTTCTTTTTAAGGACCCAATAAAACAGATGAGGAAAGAATAAATAACCTTTGGGTAGGTCCAGTGCCAAATCCTTGCCCGGTCTACAAGAACAACAAAATAAGAACACATCATCAAAACCCCCATACCCTTTACTTTGGGTTGATGTAAGTATATTTTCATGGTGATGTGAAACGTTTGCTCCTCATTTTCAGGCTCACCTTTGCTTTTAATTCATCCAGAGAAAAGAGAAATTGATTTCTGAGCTAGTTCCAAAAATAACAAACTAAAATGCTCCAACTGCTTCCAAGCAAACACAGGGAGATGCTGAAGATACATGTGCACACGCACATCATTTTCCTCCCTCTTTATTAACAGGAGTCATTTGACATCAAGGGTCACAGCTGAGACTGTAGGTGTGACTATCTCATTCCTGACTGCAGCATTTACCCAACCATATCTTCATAATGAGCCCGTATCATCATTATTGCTTGTACTGATAACACAGATCCTTTATATGAGGAACATGAGAAAAAATGAATCTTTAACCTGTTCTGCCTGTCCCTTGTCTGCCTTTCCCATACATCCATTACTTCATTTTCCTTTCCTCTCCTGCAGTCATTAGCAGCATTTAAACAGCTGGAAGCACTTTTTGTTTGGTTTCTTTTATCTATGCTCATTTGCTTATTGCATTTATAGACCAGCAAGGGAAAATCATGCTCCTCTGCCTCCCACATGCTTGGGTCAAACACTGACTTTCAAGAAGGTGCATTAACTTCAACAAGCAGGGAGAGAGTGGAAACCATTTAAAGGTGCCAGGGAGCAAAATCTTTCCCTATCCTCCAATTGAAAAAGCATTTTCCAAGTGAAAAATGCCGTTTTCTTTGGAACATTCTGGTATAAGAAATCAGTGAGGACAAGACCAGAAGAAGCGCCAGAAGAATTGTCTCAGCTGAGCTCCAAAAAACACTTGTTCAAGCCAAAGTAAAGTCTCATTAAGCTCCGGATCAACAAGTATGGTTTAAGTAATCATTCTAGGCAGAATACAAACCAAATTGGTGGTGGCAGAACTTGTGAGTTCTCAAGTTCTCAAGTGAGGCCATTGGGTTTGACCTAGCTCTATTCCTGCCCTATACCAGGAGCCTTGTGCTGTGGTTTCATCCACCTAAGTGATGGGTTTGACCCAGACCTATTCCTGCCCTATAGCAGGAGCCTTGCTCTGTGGTTTCATCCGTCTAAGTGATTCTCCTGCCCTATAGCTCTTGCTGGCCTTTCTACCCACTGCTGGCTCTTCTTTGCTTTGAAAAGCTCAACAGAAGATCCATTCCGCTACAGGTTCCCAAGAAAATCCCTTGGGATGAGGCCATCCCTGCCTTGCAGGAATCCTGTGTGCCTGAAGCCTGTCTTTTCCAGCTCCATCAGGTCCTTTAGTGAGTGAATACCCCTGTCCCAGTGCTGTGGTCTCAGCTGGACCTGACGCCCAACATTGTGATGACTAAATTTCATTGAGTTAAATTCCATTTCAGTGACTTAGACTGCAAGAGAGTCATGCACTTTCAAATGCATGAATAATTCCATATGAAATACGTTAAAATTAGCCACTTTGCAAATCCCAGGCATCCAATGATTAGTGATAGCAGGCTTCACTCTTCATTAAATATTAATCTACCCAGCTCATGCATATCCATTCTGATACAACCGCTCATTATACCAACGCACTCTGCTTTTTCCCAAGTCCCAGCCTGGATTTGCTATTCCCAAAGACCAGCCCCAAAAGATGTGAAGTCTGACAAGAAATGGCTCATGATATTTCATTTTCATACAAAATGTATTGTAAAGCCCCTTCCTAATCCAGCCCTTTAAATGTGTCTTGACAATAGCATGGCTTGTTGTACCGAAACCAAATCTTCTTGTGCCCTAAATAATAGTGACAATAAAAAAGATAATAATTGTAGGAGAGAGGAGGAAAAGCTGCTACAGCAGCAGTTTTGTCATTTAACCTGTGTATATGGGAAACAGTGGGAAGTAAAAGGAATGTGGCTGTGAGCTCATCTCCTCCACAAAAAGCTCTTCTAATTGCATCTCTATGATGGAGGGAGCAGCCCCAGATTCACCTTCTGCCTTTCTCCTGTACTGCTCTATGTTTTGATGACAGTGATTGTGAAAGGTTTCAGGTAGAAAGCAGTCCTTAAGGCTCTTAAGATTCCTTGGCAAATATGTGCAGCACCAGGCTGGGTCTCATAAAAGCACACTGCAGAAAAGGCTTGGGATTTCAATCCGCTTGCAGTTGGAAAACAAAAAGAGGGAAAAGAAGCATAATTCAGTTATAACTTTAAACACTTATGTCTTCTGAAAGCTTTCCTGGACATTGAGAACTGTGTTTGTCTTCCTCAAGGTTCCCATATAATCACATGGCTGCGGTTCATAAGCCCTGTCCTAGTTTTAGGTCTAATATACAAGTACAGCCATGATGCTGGAGCAGATGCTAAGTATTCCCAAGGCGGAACCAAAGCTGCCACCATAGTGACTAGCATGGTCTATGTGGTCTGTGCAAGGGGCTCAGCCCCAGGGCTGTGCCACAGACCTTCCTGCAGGCACCATGGTCTTTTGCCTCAGCCTAACAAGGCAGAATCACTGTATGTGGCATAGAATTATATTAGATATAAGGCAGAAGTTCTAGAACTGAATGAGATTTAAGGTCCCTTCCAACCCATTCTATGATTCTATGATGACTGGAAGCATCATTGACATTCAGAGCCCATAAAATAGTTGAGCAATTGGCCATTCTGCATAGAAGGATCCACATTCATGTTTCCGGGAGCCCCAGCAAGTGCCCTATGGGCCATATCCTGCAAGCCAGAAACCCACTTGGACAGGCAGGAATAGCTTTCCTCCAAGTTGCAGCTATGAGCTTTTCCAGTCTAATTCAAAGGGGCAGACCCAGCTACCCTGGCAGCCAGAATGAAGCTGGCTAATCCGACATCCCCATCAGAGGTGTCTTTTTCCAGGTAGGCAAGAAAGGGTTAATCTGCCTCCATCACAAAGGGATGTGAGGACCAAGAGTCAAAACTTTCCAGTATCAGGCAAAGAAGCTCATTTCAAGAGGATCTCTCCCAAGAATTCAATTCACAGGTGCCAAACCGCTTCCTCCTTAACCTTGGCTAGAGATAATTAAAGAGCATTTAAATCAGAGCCTCTGACTTGGCTGAGCTCATGCGGTACTCTGCAGTTTCCATAGGTAGATCTCTGCTTGGAGGCTAACGAAGTGAAGGCAGCGTTATTGGAACCACAGGGTATTAGTTGCAGGGTTGAGGAAACAAATCTCACAGCATAATCCTGAGGTGCCTTTAATGTTCTAATTAAACCTATATATAGAAGCTGCAGGCAGGAAAAATGGCAAGAAAAGTTTCTCATCTGCTGAGTATTTTTCCATCCTTTTCCCCTCTACCCCCAGCTCCTCTAAGCTGGAGACGGGATAAAAAAGATCCTTCACATTGATTTTGATGGAGAAAGAGAAAGAGAAATGCCAGGCAGATAGAGATCAGCAGCATTTCCATTCCCTGAGCCCTGTCGGAAAGGCAGCGCTGCCGATGCTCACCAATAAAACCGACTTCTGCCCTGCTAAGGCAAGGCCAGCCCAAGCCTCTCACAAAGAGTCAAGCACAGCTCTGTAGGCATCAGTTTATTCTCCTTCTCTAATTGCAAGGTGAGGCTGGAGATGGGATAATAACCCTGAGGAGCTGGGGCAATCATGACTGCTGTCCAGGAGAATTAGTGTTAAGCAAAGGATGGGAGAAGAACAGGGTGAACCTCTCTCAATATAGGAAGGGTCATGGAAAAGAGGTGAGGAAGGAAGGCAGCATCTTTTGTCACTCAGCAGAGCCATCAAAGTGATGGATGATGAATTTGAGAGATAGGTGACACTTTGCACCAGCTATTTATTGAGGTGAGAGCTGCTGGGACAGCAAAGCCATCCCAGGATCCCATTGCCTGCAAGGACTTGGTGTTGCTCAAGCTGTTAAACTTTCGCATCTTGTGCAGATGGTCCTTTTTCATGCCATTTACCATCTGTGTTTTGAGCAGCATACAGATAGGCTGCCATGGAAGGAGCACAGGGACATGCAGTGAGGTTGCACTTCCAGGTTCATGTGACAAGTGGAGGATGAAGCTAGTTTAGAGTACAAATCCTGAAGGAAAGAATCTCAGGACTTGATTAAATCTCTTCTAATCGTGTCAAACATTATCCAAAACCAGGCTTTTGTCACTTGGAAGACGTGTATCTGCTTTAGCAGTGCTTTCACTAATAGTCACAACCTAGTTTGGGGTCTAGCTTTGCGTGGGAGCTCCCTGGATTATCCATGCTGTGACAGACACAGCACTAATATCCTATTCCATATTGCTGGGGCTGACTGAGACCTCTTGTACCTTTGTTTCATTTCCCTTTACAGGGTCCATTTTGGAACTGATGCCCAAGGCTATCCTTATCCCTAAAGCAACAGAATGAAGGGCTGAGCCTGCTGAGGAGGAGGCGAACTGAGATGTTCATTACCACACTCTCCATGCCAAAGGAGCCCCTCCCACAGCAGGAATTAGTCTATAATTAGCTTAGAGAATAAAGCACTTTTAATTAAGGACTGGAATTCAGCAGGCCATCTGCCCGGTTGTATTTGCAAGCAATAAGCATCTTCTGCTGGCTCTGGTTCCTCTCTCTATCCCTCCAAGGCTCTTACTTGGGCTGAGACCAGGGCTGGAGCCAGGGCATCACATCCACATTGCCCAAGACAATGCGCTGCAGTGTGATAGTTCTTACATTGAAAGCTGCTCTTAGAGACAGGCATGGCAACATGGAAGGCAGCTTCCAAAAAAAGGAAGACCAAAGGGTCTCCTACAATTACACAACACTCCTTGTATTTCCCCATATATCCCATGGGATTTCCAGATCCCATGGAATAAGGCATTTCTCTTTCTTAGTACCCTTTCTGTAACTACCATCTCGTACTTCTTACACACTTGAGCAGAGGTGGAACAGCATTTCATGGTCTTGCAGTAAGCACAAAAGAGACCTTCGTTCTGACAATGCTGGTATCTTTCACGTCAATCCAAACCTGTTAAAGTATAGTGACATTTCCAAAACGACTCATTTTTCCAGTCCCTTAAGATTTCCCTTTGTTGTGCCTGTAGAAACAAGGCTTGACTGTGCAGGACAGAGAAGAGAAAAATGCAGTTTAAGGTTTGGATCCCATAGGAATGCCCATGGGCAGCTTATAGCCAGGAAAGACCTCACTAACAGATGCTCTTCTGGTCCTGCCATATCCATCTTGACCCACCTTGTCCCTGCAACACAGCAGCCAAAAGTGCACTATTTGGGGGAATAGAAAATCAAAATCCAGACTATCTCATCTCCTCATGCCTTTTAGTTCCTTCTCTGGGAAGAGAAGGGCTTAGAGTGGAGCAGGGGAATAGGCTTTAGCCAAGGCTGAATGAGGATGTTACCAGCAATCAGCTGAGCAGTAAAGCCTGATCCCATGCATCCATGAAGATGAGTTAAATGGATCTACTGTATTACTTACCTGGGATGATTAAGAAGGGGCAAACGGTTGATTACTTTGTCTTAATTAAAAAGAGAAAAGCTGCTAATTAGATAAACTGAAACTCTGACTAATCTCAAAGTGAAAACCAGATCATTTCGTAGCAGACATTGGATCAAGTCCACAACAAGCTGCTAACCAAAGCATTCACTCTGTTCACATGAATTTATCCAGCTCCATTGGGCAGCTACAGCCACCTATGCAAGGAGCAATCCTGCCCTATGTTGTTGCCAAGCCCAACTACCCAGCCTCATCCATCCTTTCCCTGCTCCTCATGTCTTAAGACATGTCTGTGACCCTTGAGGAGATTTCTCCTGGGGATGGAGTGAAACATCCCAGATCTGATCCATCTTTGAAGCTCTTTGTAGCATCTGTGATCTGGACATGGAGGCATCAAGCAGCTTTTCAGTGCCCAGAGATGAAAACCAAGAATCAATCCACCCGTGATGCCTGAACTGAAATTCAGGCATCTGAAATAGGTTCCTACATCTATTCAACCAGTTTCAGATGGCTAGCTAATGTACAGCAAACACTGCTTTTTGTGCAAAGGCAGAGGTATGGAGCAAGTCCATCTGATGTATTATCTCTACAGACCACTCGAACAGCTCACAAACCCACCTATCTCACCCAGCAGCTTCCAGACAGGCACTAGGATTTCCTGTGGGTTCAGTAGCACGGCTCCTGATCTTTATTCATCTATTTATTTCCCTTACAATTAATTCTGAGCCAGCCCATTACTTACTTTCAGCACCTAATCCTCAGATCGAAAACTGCTTCCAGAGTAATAGGAGGGAGGGATTATGAAACACAATCATGAGCAAATCAGACAGTCAGTGATTTAGGCTTGAAATAAATGAGCCCCCTCCTGGATTCAAGAACTGGTGCAGAAAACACTGGGAAAGTATGAAAATGAAAGTTAAGTACAAAATTAAAAGGCACCTGAAAGCTTTCCCTGATGAGAGGGGTGTTTGCAGAGCCCTTTCCACTGTCTGTCACAGTGACAGCCTCCAGGATCAATAGGAGAAAGGAGAAAATAACATGCCAAGGTATATTTGGAGGCTGGTGAGGCTTACAGGGAAATTCCTTTGCAGGGAAAGAGCAAATATTTATTGCCCTTGTTTCACTTCTTCTGCCCACTCCAAGACACAAAGGGCTCTTGCTCAGATCTCAATCAACAAGAGCTGACATGCACCCTCTGATCTTTTTGCCCCGGTTTAGATCAGAGCTCAAAGTCACCACAAGCACTGGTGGGAAATATCAGCATTAGAATCCAGGGAAAAGTGTCATTGAGGTTGGGTTTTGTCAACAAAGTTTGCTGAGATTCCAAGCCAGAGATATTGAATGAGAAAGACACAAATGCTGTTCCAGCCTGAAATGCCCAGCCTGAGAATCTGCTCCAAAGTGAGACATGGAGATGCTGTGCACATCTGGTCCAATGTGAAGGCTGTTGTTTCACAAATGTAGAGCTATAATGGGAAAACAACTCTCCAAATGCATCAAACAAGTCCTCCCATTTGCTGATCCCCTTCTCCTTATGAGAGGCAGGAAAAGTTACCTCTCCCCACCTTTCATCTGTCTAATTTGAAATATGGTCTCTTTTCTGCTTCATATATCTGCTTTGACCTCTCATCATGGCTACAACACAACCTCCTCCACGCAGAGGTAGATGAGGGAGAGAGGCATTTCTGTATTGGGACTGCAGCCTTGTATTGTGAAGTGGTGGACTTTGGTTTAGGAGGACAAGTATATTTGATGAGAAGATGTCTTAGCCTGCTAAGCAGGATGCCTTTTACTGCAGATAACTGATTTAGGGGAGAAGAGGAGGCAACAGGCGTTTTTCTGTGGGGAATAGACTGTCAAGTGTTTGGAGGTCATCAGATGAAGAGCGTTATCTGCTCTCCAAGCAGAGGGTACCTCAGCCCTTTGCTCCAGACCTCAATTTCAGGTGCATTTGCACCTTGCTAATGCTCACAAGTGCTGCCAGGCCACCACCACAGCTCAAATAGTACATCAGTGCAGGAAAGCACTCCACATCCCAGTTTGGCTGGCAAAGACCTGTGACAGCCCTGATGAGAAACTGCTATTGAAGTACTATCTGCTCCACTGCAAAACCCACCTTCATGTTCATGGCGCATTAAGCAGTGCCGTTTTCAGCAGCTCTGCACCATTCAGTTGCCTCCACGTACTGGAATAAATGCAAGAAGTGCACTCAGGAACAGGGCCTGCATCCCATCATGTGTTGCTGCATTTGCCTCATGTCACCAATTCAGGCACTTGAAAGCAGGGAAGGCTGAGCAATCCTCCTTACCTTGGATGCCAAACACAAGCCAAGGGATTAAGTCCATTTGTTTCTCCTCTTTTCTATGTCAGAATGTGTGGTCATTATAGAATCATAGAATGGCTTCAGTTGGAAATGACCTTAAGATCATCCCTTAACCTTCCAGGGATGGGGCAGCCACAGCTCCTCTGGACACCCTGTGCCAGCACCTCACAGGGAAGAACTTCTTCCTTATATCTAATCTGAACTTCCCCTATTTAAGTTTAAGCCATTACTCTTTGTCTCATCACTACAGTCCCCAATGAAGAATCCCTCCCAGGTTCAACACCAGTCTCTGGTGTGAGATGCCTGCATGTGTGTCAGTACATGGGGTTGATGTCTAAGCCAATGGAGCAAGAGGAGTGAGACATCTCACCAGCAACATGGGCTTGTTGTTGTTGCCTAGATGGAGGTGTCTAGCTCCGTGTTAGATGCAACAAGGCTCTACTCAACCTTTGGCTGTCTCTTCAGATGTGTGTGACATTCCCACTGCTCCTACATCATATTTTCCAGCCCTGGGAACCTCACATATAGCTTGCAGCACCTCAAACAGCAATAACCACGGGATATGGCAGATGGGATGGTTGCCCTCATGGTTTGCGCTCCATGACTTCTGAGCTGCTGAACTTTGTGGTTGTCATGCGAGGAGCATCATCATGCTCAATGGCTGGTGGGTGGCTGTCTGGAAGCAGAGTGGAAGTTGTTTGTGGAATATGTAATCAGGATTATGTATATGTGAGGCTTATGCAGAGATTGGCTGAGATTGGTACCTCGTGAAGATGCAACCTCCTCCTAGTTGCATTTGGGCTTCTTAAACACAGGAGGGCCCTTCCTCCATCAGACTGGGAAATCAGGATTCATCCTTCCCCACTCCATCCATTCCATCTAATTGAGGCAACTGATTCAAGTCACAGTATTTTAAGGAATCATAATCAGCTTTGGGTGCCTTTTCAAGTTGTTTCTAGATTCCATGAGCTGGGAAAAGGAAAGATTTCAAATTATACTGCAAGATCAAATGAGAACCCCTCCTCCTTCAAACCATACTGGATTTCCAGCACCACCTCCAACTGGTTTTTGATGGGACCATCGAGATCCGTGAATGAAAGCAACACAGATTTCATGCTATTTTCTGCTCTCAGCGCTGCAGTCTGACAAGGCAGGGATAGCAGAGAGGGGCTTGGGGCTCCCAGCTGAAGGTTGGCAGGGCTAAGGCATACCTGTGCCCGTCACCCAGGCTTTCTAAAGAGCACCTTGCTTCCTGTGCATGTGCAGGTAGTTGACATGAAGAGGGAAGTGATTTTTTCCTCAAATCTGGAAATCAGTCTAAACTTGCAGAGCTGGACTGGGACACCTGAGCCATTTGCCTCTGACCTTCGCAATGCACTTTGGGGGGGAAAATTCAAGTTTAGTTTTGATCTGGTTTATTCCTATGTCCATATGTGTGTTTGTTATTAGTAACAGGCACAGCATCCTATTCCCTTCCTTACAGCCCAGACAGCACTCACCTCCCAACCTCAATGCACCTGAACCCATGCTCTGTGCGAGGACCCCTGCTCGCCCCTGTCTCCCACCCAGCTTCCCAAATCCTTCATTCCTCCTTCTTTGAACTGGGCTTCTAAGCAAGTGCTTGTTGCAGAAGCGATGGCTCAGGATGGAGTGGTGGGGAGGGCGAGGAGGGTGAGCCTTCACTGGGGAGGATATGGGGATGGGTGTCAGCAAGGCAGCAGAGGGGATAGAAAGGCAGTAGAAGGGCAAGGTAGGATGGATGTGTTTGTACTTTCTCCTGCACATTTCTGCTTCGTTGACCACAAAGACCCTGTCAGTAGGCAGATAAGGAAGTTTTTCCCACTAAATCACCTGCATATCCACTACAGCACAGCAGTCCAAGCTCCCATTCACATTGCTCTGCCAACCCTCAGCAAAGCACTTCCACCTAAAGACACCAGAAGTGTAGCTGTACTCACACTCTTAGCCCTTAAATCTGACTCTAGTCAGCAATGCAGCAGGAAGGAAACCCCTGAGGTGTCTGTAGAAACTCAGATTCGTATTTCAAGCAGCTTTTCTGCTGAAAGGTGCTTCAGAGATGAAGCAAATCTCACTATCCAGGGCACAGGAATTACTTTGGCAGCCTTGGGTATAGGGAATACTCCCCATTTCCACCACCTTAGCTGCTTGCTGGGAGGAAGGGCAGCTGGGAGGTGTCTGAGATGTGTGATGTCCCCCAATAGAAAAGAGTGAATAGTGGGATAGTCACTTCTGTTTCCTCCTTCCTTTTCATTTAGCTTTTCCTGGAGGCTTCAGTTTCTCACATTGTGTGCTGTAAATGATCATGTGAGGCTTTAGTGGGTTCTATGTAATTGTATGATTTCCAGAACAAGAGTCAGAGGTTGCCTTTGTTTTTCCTTTTAAAGTCTCTTAAGAAAGAGCTTCCTCTCTCACAAGACATTGGTCATTATTTTCCCCCTAAGAACATGAACTGGGTGATTTCCAGACTCAGCCCTTTGATGAGGTTTCATTCCTCTGTACATCTCCAAGGAACAGATACCAGCAGTCATGAAAAGATCTCCAATAATATTTACCTTTTATGTTGGTAAAGGAGCAGAAAACCGAGAGAAATAAAAGACTTTTCAGTCCATTAGAGACAAAGGAGGCTGGGAAGCAAAACCTGGTAGGAACAAAACTGCATCATTTCAGATTGACAATCTGAGATCAGTTTTATTCAGCAGTCTTTAAAAAGCTGGTCAAAGAGTTCTCCAGCTCACTGATAATAGATGCTAATGAGTGAGAAACCCTTCTGATAGGGGAACCTACAGAAGCTGAGGGAGCATTGCACAGAGAAGACAAGCAGAACGTCCCACACCACAACACAGGAGCCAGGCAAGGGCAAAACAACTGGAAAGTTCATCATGGGGTTGAGTTATTTGGGAACTAAAGGCTGGGAATAACTGGCCATTGATGGATTGAGGTTGTCTCTGGTCAAGTGGATTTTCAGCCTCACACTTACGGTTGATGGAAGCATCTGCTCTGAGACAGTAGATTTTGATTCCTGAAAGGCCTTTGGTTTAATACTGGTTAAAAGATAAGCACTGAGCCCCAAACCTACTTTATCTGCCCAATTGGACTGAGGAAAGCTATTACCTTTCCTGACAAAGCCTGGCTTGGCAGTGCTAATGAAGCAGATGAATAAGAGCTGCCAGGAGGAGAGCACCTTTGGGTGGGATGTTTCTGGTGGAGTGATGCAGAACCACAACCGGATGCTTCTTTCTCTGCAGATAGAAAATCACCTGCAAAAGTCATGTGCAAAGCTTGATGAATTGGTGATTAGCAAAGAAGAGATGCCAGTGATTACACGTCTCCCATACCATAAGCCTGTTCTGATCCATCTGTTTATACCTTGTCTTCATCTGTCCTGGGTTCAGCTGTAAGTTATTTTACTCCTTAATAGCTGGTGCAGTGCTGTGTTTGGGCTGTGGTCTGCGAACACCACTGATAACACACCAGTGATTTAGTTGTTGCTAAGTAATGCTTACCGTGATCACGGACTTTTCAGTCTCATGCTCTGCAGTGAGGAGGGGCACAAGAAGCCAGGAGGAAGCAGAGATAGGAGGACACCTTACTCAAACCAGCCAAAGGGGTATTCCATCCCACAGCACATCATGCCCAGCATAAAACCTGGCACCAAAGTCCTGCCTTGATGAATGGGGTGAGGCAATAGGTGTCTGTGTTAGACCAGAAATACACAACTAATTAATCTGGGCTTCCCTGGCTCTGCCTGTATGGAGAGCTCAGATGCTGCCAGCATCTGTGGTCTAGGATGGGACCACAGGTAGGGTGGTACGGGGACTAGGGGGATTGGACTAGGGTACGGGGACTAGCAGGGACTAGGTACGATTGGAGACCTAAAGAAGATGCTATACCCTGGGAGATATAAAGAGCTCAATCTGGTTAGCTGATCAAAACGAAGCCAGACTGAGAGGTGATTTGATCATAGTGAGTAAGTGTCCCCCCACAGAGAAAATACAAGGTAATGAAGTGCTTCTGAATGAGGAGAAGAAGGAATCAGTGGTGAGGGTCTGAACTAGGGCAGCTTTGCATTGGAAATGAGGCATCAAGGTTATTTCCACAATCAGCACCCAACAAGGCACCAGCCCTGTTTCTGTTGTTTCCAGAGCAAAGCTGGATGCCTTTGCAGCAAACAGGCTGTGTCCAAAAGCAATGTCCAGCAGGCCCAAGAGTTTAGTGATATGAAAACTGAACAGTGACTTTGCAGTTTCATCTACATGGAACAGGCTCCAACGGGGCTGGGAGTCATGGGCTGAGCTATGAGAATGGGAGCAGCCCAGAGCTGGAGTCTGTCCAGCAGAAAGGCAGGATCTTCAATACTTGGTTTTTATCCAAATTCAGGCTTTCTGCAGAAAATGGAAAGAAAACAAAATGAAATACAAAAAGTTGTGGGTTTTTGCATCCAGGTGAGCAGAAGCATCACATTAGAATCAGTGGTCCAGGGAACTAGATGCAGATGTGTCCACCTCCTCCAAAAACCTCTGCAGAGAGCAGAAGGAGACCATCTCCTGCCTTTAGCTTTTGGAAACATGGGGTTATTCCCAGAACTATACTCAAAGGATGTACACATCAGGTGAGCTCCTGCTAGTGCCATCCTAGTAGGGAATCCATCGCTGCTGAGGGTGACTCAGGCTGAGTGGGAGAATGTGCTGAGTAAATGGCATTGGAGGGATGACTCACAGTGCAGGAATGGGGGTGTCTGCAGGTCTGAAGGGACTACGCCATCCCTGGCACTGGTGGCTGCTATGACACAGACACAACTTCACCTTCTTCATCCCTTAATGAAGAGTAAAATTGGGCCAGGTTTTGAATACCTGGGAATTGAAGCCTCCCTTGGGCAGGGCTGACTCAGACACTGATTTAGCTCATTCTGGCTGTTGCAGCAATGTGTTTAGCTGCTTCCAAAGGTATTTCCCACCACTTTTTTGGAAGTAGCATCTATGGTTAGTAAGAAATTCCTGCAGCCTCTGTCCAGGATGGTACAGACAGCACCAGGCTCCTGCTGTTTCAAAGGGAAACAGTGGTCCTTTCCATGCATCACTTCCCCAGCATTGCCCATTGCACACCAGGGACCACCTGAGAGCCTGAGGGCTCTTAACATGGTTAAAAAAGATGTATGCCACTCCTGCAGTGAAAGCAGGTTCATCAGCTACATGCTATAAACGGCATGAAACCTCACAAAGGAGCTAATATTCCCCACTTCTGGAGCACCGTGCAGCTTAAATGAAATCTTGCCGAGTAATTCAAATCCCTTCATCCATCTCATAAACATCCTGGGATCGTTCTTCTCCCTGACTGAATTATTTACGAGTTCATACTGTCAGGATCCAAAGGGATTGTTCTAGTGTTGCATTCCTGCAAGTTCAATGTGGTGAAAACCTTTGGACCTCCACAGAACTTTGTCTGTAGAATAACCCAACAAAGAGGTGCTGTTGCTGTGCATTCAGACAACTTCCTTCACTGAAACCTGCACTGGTCCTGGAAACTGATAAGGCAGAGGGACACCTTCTTCTTTTCTATATGAAAGAAAATGGGAGAAGGGGGCAACTCAAAGCTTCAGCTGGTTCCCCCATCCACTTGCCTAAGCAGAGCCAGAAATTGCACATCCAGCACAACCAACAGCTTCACATGGGATGGGGAGTGAGGAATGGGGTGATGAGGAGGCAGGAGCTACTTAATTAGGCACTGCCACCATGGAAGATAACTATGGCATAATGACCAAATGGGTCACTAACCCATTGGTCATTATGCCATATGGGTTCCCATAGGGTTAGGGTTAGGGTTAGGGTTAGGGTTAGGGTTAGGGTTAGGGTTAGGGTTAGGTTTAGGGTTAGGGTTAGTGACCCATTTTG
Organism: Coracopsis vasa; assembly: GCA_026283785.1. Classification (NCBI taxonomy): domain Eukaryota; kingdom Metazoa; phylum Chordata; class Aves; order Psittaciformes; family Psittacidae; genus Coracopsis; species Coracopsis vasa. The sequence continues at coordinate 16,617 of JANHGB010054414.1, forward strand.
GTCATTATGGGTCACTTGGGGGACTCACAGGATATAGCTACACAGTTAAATGGGAGACCCTCTGCCAAACTGCCCCAATGGACTCCTTTATTGGGTTCTTCTGCATCTCCAGTTGCATTTCAGCTATTCAGAAGCTGGACACAGCAGGACACTGACAACTGTCAGGGCTGGCTGAAGCCCCCAGCAAGGCTGGTTTGATGGTCTGGAGTCCCACTGCACTTGGTGATGGTGTTGTTGGTGCCTTACAACCCACCCAGGGGATGCTTCTCTCTCCTTGGCAGAGCTGTCACAGAAGGCTCTGCTCCTCAGCCTGCTGCAGCAGACCCATCCATGTGGAACAAAACTGCTATAGTAACAGCTTAAGTTGTACCTTTACTTATTTACTCACTGTTAGCCAAATACTGCAAATTCTGTCCCAAAATCCTCTCCTGCTCCTTTGTGTGACTCTTTTAGTAGGTCTTGACCCAGCAGCAGACAGACAGAGGCTGTCGATTCAGAGCACCCCACAGCAAGAGACAGGCTAACTGCATAGAAAAGAGCAAGGCGCTTCCCATCGCTTAGCTTTTTGGCCCACGAATGATGTTCTTCAGAGCACACATTTCCTGGGTCAGGCAAGCCTGTGCCAATGGCAAGGACTGATGCTTCCAAATGACTTTAATAATGCAAAGTGATTGAACAAAGCATTTCACATGAGGACTATCGCTTTGCCTGTCTCGCATTCACGCTGGAATTGCTAATCATGGTACATCAAATGCAATTTAATTTCAATTACAATCTCTCTGATAAAGCTTATGGCTCCTCTCCTCATCCCCCTTCGAGCATCCTCATGCACTCCTGCTCTCACAGCACAGAGCACTTTCACAAAAGACAGGATCCAATATATTCCTGTGGCATTAACAAAGGCTTTGTGCTTGGCATTATCTCCCCTCCATGCATAGGTGGCATGTTGAGAAAGTAGGAACATTATTAACTGAACATTGCTCATAACGTTAGGAGTTAATAGATTCCTGTGGGAAGGAGACACAGTTCTAACTTCAGTCTGGCACTTCGGAGGAATCAGAAGGAAGAACATGCCTTTGTTTGCCTGCCACTCAGCTTGGAAAGGTGCAGAAAGTTGCACTGATTTCACTGAGGCTGTAGCATCATTCCAAAGGCTCTGGCTAGAATATATTATGGGTATTTATCTATTCTCCAGATGACATCTGCAAACCTTCCTATGTTCAACAGGAGCTGGGAGTCAGGGAAAAGAAGCTTAAGCATCTGCTCAGCTCCATGGCAGTGGGGAGATGGAAGAGCAGGGAGGTGTAAGTTGGAGGGGAGTTAACAAGGGCAGATGAAGGGTGCAGAACTGAGCAGGACAACCCAACCTGGGAGATACCCTCAAAACTGGGGGCATTGGGAACGCCTGGAAAAGACCAGAGGGGATGAGTCCGTGGCCCAATGGCAACAAGATGCATGGCTCAAAGCCTACCTTTTAATGGTCAAACTTCCAGATCCAGATGATGGATCTCACTCTGCGCTCCCCTTCTGGTCTATCCTAGGCCTGACACGTGTACACACATAGGTGTGAGGTTTAGAATGAATTCCAATGTTTTGACTCCAGCACTTGCAGTTCAGTTGTTTTGGGGTATTTTTCCCCCTTCTATTTTGCAGATTCTCTAAAACCCAAGTTTGCTTTGGAAAAGAGCATGAAACGAGGAGCAGACAAAAGCAGCAAGAAGCAACCCAGCCCTGCACGCAGTCATTAGACCATGGGAGATCAGAGCCTCTCTCCAAAGAGCAAATTATGGCTGGTGGCTTCCATGGAGCAAAGAGGCTCAGGCAGCTCCCAAGGAATGGCACAATGAGGGTTATCAGAACTTCCATTTCTTTTCAATTTATTGCAATAGACTCTGATTTGGAAGATGCTGTTTAAAAGAATAATAAATAGGAAGCCTTAAGTTTGCAGTCAGTGCAAGGGAAATGGGAAAACCTAAACCTCCAGGGCTGGAGGCAAGCTCAGATCGCTCAGGGCTGTGTGCTTTGGGCTGCTTGAACCCAAGAGATTGCCCAGGCAGACACCACCAAGAATAGCCATGGCCCTTCCCCACTGCACCCTTAATTGTTCATTTTCTCTCTATTCCCCCTGCCCAGCACACCTTTTTCCTTCTTCCCCCCTCCCAACACACATGCTTCTAGTCTTTAGCATGTGGCCCTAAGTGGTTGCTGCCCTTTGGCACTTCTCCCTGTAATGAGCCTTCGTGATTTCATATGCAAGCACTCTCAAAGTGCAGCATCTGCCTTCAGTTTCAAGAATGGGTCTTAAGCTGAAATGTGCTGGGTACCTGCAAGTGACAATGGTGTTGTCAGGAGACAGTGAGGTTAAGTCTTCGCCATGTGTGAATAGCAAATGACCTGGCTGCTATAAGAAAGAGGCAGCTGAAGAGAATGAAGATGGGCTATAATGAAGAAAGGAGAGGAAAGGAGAGGAGAGGAGAGGAGAGGAGAGGAGAGGAGAGGAGAGGAGAGGAGAGGAGAG
>JANHGB010054415.1:0-10085 GCA_026283785.1 Coracopsis vasa
GGCCTTGAACACTGCCAGGGATGGGGCAGCCACAGCTCCTCTGGGCACCCTGTGCCAGTGCCTCAGCACCCTCACAGTCATCAGATGCCATCACAGACACCATCATTCAGGCTGTGCTCCACAGTCTGGGTGCTTTAAGACTGTGGGTGAAAGCTTCTGATGGACACTGTACTGGCAGAGGTGACCCACTCTGCCCAGTGCCTGGGAATTCAATCTGAGGGTTTTCCCCATCAACCATGTCACTTTTGCCAAACCAAAGCATCTGGAGGGGAGGAAATGACTCTGCCCTCAAACAAACCTATGAAACCCCCATGAAACTGGCTTGGAAAGAATGTTATATTAAATAAATGTGAAAAACAAAAACCCACACAGTTTTTCATTCAAATTTGCATTGTTTTTTGAGAACACAGGATGAACTCGGACCAGATTGCCAAGCTTTCCCTTGCAAGCATGAAAACAAGGCTCACTCTTCTCCAGCTCTTAAACAGAGGTTATGTCTATAAACAAATACAAATGCTACAGTATTTGTGCTACACTTGCACGAAAGGAGGCAAACCAGCAATGCCTATACTTGTTCTGAGCCATAAAGCTGCATCATGTGCCTAATCTTTAAGATATGTGTGTGTTTTAAATTGTTCTTTGTGAAACCTTAGTGCCCGTTTTCAGGCCATTGAAAAGAAAGAGAACCATATACATAGACTTCAGTCTGGTTGCAATTAAAGAGGAGTTTCTCTTTTGCATTTCCTAATCAGAGGTTCCTACTCAGACACTGCAAAACCACAGACCCGGTTAGCTGCAGAGCAGCCTGGCTGGGATATCCAAGCTGCTGCTGTAACAAACACCTGAACTTCAGATTTCCACTGCTTTCCACAGACAAACTGCCCACAGGCATCATTTGTGGTGGTTGGATATTAGGTTGTGTGCTTCCCAGTGAGTTTTATTGGCAAGGGATGGCTTGCCAAGTTTTGGGATGGCTGTCTCTGTAACTTCCCAAGCAGAACTTTACCTTCAGCTTTGGAAAACGGGAAAGTTTAATGTTAACCCCTTACGTTTTGGAGGACCAAAGTGATGGGAAAGTGCCATTTTGTACATCTCCTAATGAGGAGGATTGATTTTTAGGAAACCCCAGGCTAGACTTAAAGCCTCACAAATTCCAGTGGTAACTTCCCAAGCAAACCAAGTTTATGTGGAGTTCCTAGCAGAAGAATAGCAATTGGAAAATGCTGCCTGCAACGCAAGTTTCGTGCACCATCATAGCATTCAGGATAAGAGCAAAAGAGAAGATGTTAAAAATCTTGGAGCCATTTAAATGTTCAGCAAAACTCACTGTGTTTTGACTCATTAAATGACATTGTAGAAAAGGGGAGATTGGAGTTTTCAGTGTCCATTTATTTCTATGACAGCTAATTTTTCCCCTTAGTTGTCAGAACCTGTATGCAACGCATACATGCTTTTTGCATTCATTCCAGGAAACAAATCTCTGCCTGCTGCAGAGTTATTCTTAGCTGGCTTTGATATTTCTATCAGCAAGGAGAGCATAACAATGTTATCATGCTAACAAATTCCAAAGATTTTACATAAGCTCTCGAGTGCCTTAAATAAGGAAAGAAGGCTTTATTGATTACACTGTTTGTGTTTCGTTAGCCAAAGGAGCTAGGAAAAACAGGCTGGAAAAGAATAAAGAGCAGCTTGATGAGGTTCAGTCTCATGAAGCAAGTGTTTTCCAGAGCATCCTGTACCAAAGAGAGGCTAGGCTGTACAGGTTTGGAAAACACCAGGTAGTTCAGGCCAATGAATCATTAAATCCTACTTGTCTACCTGCAGCCTGCTTTCCTAATGGGATTTTTTATCATGTGAAACAAGAAGACACCCCCCTTGTTTAAGCAAAGCTGGATAACTGGGAGCACAGTGCTTGTAGGATGGTCTGGGTGCAATAAGATCACAGCATTCTCCCTAGCTGATGTGTTAGAGGCTCGGGTCCAAATTCTTTGCTGATATCACTGCTCTGGAGCAGAGATTTCAGCCCAGCATTTACTGACTTTTAAGGGTAGGCTGTGGCTGTAGCCTTCCCTCACACAGCTGTTAGAAAGGAATGCACTAAGAGATGAAGAAAGTAAATTAGTGAAATCAGATGGGGAGCAACTTTGTCTTAGGGCACTTTTGGGACAGCTGGTTATTATACTGAGGACCATGAATAAATGGAGCAAGTACCGAACAGGGAAGAGGAAGGGTGAACAAAGAGTTGGTCAGGAAATGCTTAATCTGGGAGGAGATCTTAAGGACGTTTCAGCAAGAACAAGATTAACAGAACGCACTGGGGCTGGTTCTTGACAACAGAATGGTGACACATGTCACAGGGACCTTGGAATTCAGAACAATTGAGCCTTTCATTGGAGCAATTAACATATCTACACTTAATGCAAACTGAGAGGCAGAGCTTATATAGGCCAAAGGGAATCTACTATAAGAGTTAAGCTGTCAAGGTGAGTGGAGATGAACAGGGTCTACTTCAAATGCTGTCTCGTAGAAATCTGAAAGAGCAAAGGTCACTCTTGACATCCAGGTTTCCTTTCTTTTCCCTTTCCCTTTTTTGTTGCCTGAAAATACTTTTCAAGTCTCTAGGCACCAAGTTGTAAACAATCTGAAGGAGCAACTTCATATTGAATATGGTGAGGAAAGTCTGCACTGCTTAGATGGGAATACCTTTAAGAAAGGGAAAAGCTCCTACCAAGTCCATTTTCTCTGCCCAATTCGTTGGGCTATCAGAATCCAAGACATGAATTGTGTCCCTGTCTGCATATTGGTTTTGTAAGATAAAAAGCAGATATTTTTGTCCTAACACTGTAATTATGGAAAAACCCAAGCCAACAGAAAATTACTATTGTAAATGACTCTTACTTGGTAATGCCATAGTTCTAATTGTACTGCCATGATCCTGGATTTTTTGCTTGTTTCTTTCCTGAGATATAATTTCCCTTTATTTGGCCTTTAATCATAGCTGAACTGTTTCATGATCTGCTTTGTCAGTTGTTACTGCTTCATCACTTGGAGTTATTAAAGTATATAATTACTGCTAATGTTTACAAAATTTGACTCTGTAAGATGAACTCAACAAACACACTTTTCTCTCTACTTCAGCTTAATGTGTTTTGTCTTGTTTTTGTCTGTATATTTGAGTATAGCAATATTTCCCTAACTATTGCTGCTCAGTCTTTGAGTTTTCCAATACTGTGATTTGCTGGTATGTTGTTTCTGTTTTAGTTAAACTTCTTGTACTCTAGTGCTGATGACAAATGTTGATTTCAGCCCTATATGATTTTTGCTCTGTCTGCAGGGAACTACATTTAAATAACAACCTGTTACGAGTTTTACCTTTTGAGCTGGGGAAACTGTTCCAGTTACAGACTTTGGGTCTGAAAGGTATTTCTGCTTTTTTTTTGGTATCCATGCTTGTTTAATGATAATGTTTCTGAGATGTAATGGCTATAGTCTGCTAATTCATAAAATGTTACTGAATAGCAATCGCAGATGTAGCTACTCCACATGTGTAAATATTGTTATTTAAGGGTTATTTAAAGTAAAGAAAAAGAATGGGTTTGGCGAAACACTCCATAAATAAAGAAGTTTGCTTCTCTTTCTGCAGAGTGAGCAGAATGTGAACTGTCCATGAAAACTTTACGATGTGCTTATGTGTTTGGATGGTAGGAATGCTCATATATGACTGGCAAATAAGCTGATGGATGTTTTGCTCATGTCAGGCAGAGTGAGCAGAGGTGGCTCCTGTGTTTGGCCTCATGTGTCTTATACCATGCCAGTTCTTCACTGTTGTTAGACCTAGTGACCACCCTTGGGGTGGTCAATCCGAAGGCAGATGTAGGATGGAATGAGGCTAACTTTGCTTGAGCTGCTCACACATCCAGTGTTTTGTGGAATTGAAGACCTGAGATCTGAAACCTCTGAGTAGTTCATAGTAGATGCATTATCTGTTCTCAGAAATGCCAGCTTTCAACACTGATGTGCAAGTTCATATTGGCTCTGTATATTTTCTTCAGTATATCTGCAAATCTGGTTGCAGGAAATCCGCTTACACAGGATATTCTGAACCTGTATCAGGAACCAGATGGGACGCGAAGGCTACTGAACTATTTGCTTGATAATTTGGCAGGTACTGCAAAAAGAAGTAAGTGCTCATTCTTAAAACATTTCTTTCTGCTGTGTACAATAAATGTGATTATCACTTGTTGCATCTCTACTTTAAAATGTTTCCATAGTTTCAACTGAACAACCACCTCCAAGATCTTGGATTATGTTGCAAGAACCAGACCGTACAAGACCAACAGGTACTGTAATGCTTAAAGGATTCTCCCTTCTCTTTTTTTCCCTTTTCTGTTGATCTTTATTTTCTGAAAAAGAAATGCTTAAGTTGACCAGTCATCTGTGCAGTGCTTGACCAGCCAGGTGAAGTAGATCTCACAGTTGGAAAACCTGTTACAGATTTACCTCATTTCTTACTATAAAGTAGTTTCTTTTGAATTAAAATTCTTTTGAATGAAAACCTGTTACAGATTTACCTCATTTCTTACTATAAAGTAGTTTCTTTCGAATTAAAACCCTCCTCGACAGAATTGAAACTGTTGTCCACAACTAATGAAATAGTTGAATTGTAACAGGCTTAACTGAACGTTTGCTGAAGAATAAAAGAAATAATTCCCCCAAAATGGAGAATTCTTTTAAGTAACAAATGTATCATCTTTGACTCGCGCTTCTCTTGTTGTGGGGTTCAGGCCATGTTTTATTATTAACTAATTTTTTTCTGCATAAATTGTCTAAAATACAGCCTCTTCTGTTTGCCTGCACACCACAAAAATTAGTGTATTTCTCAGTTATTGCAGTCTTCCAGACTGATGTACATTCCCCCAACAATACCCAAAATCCATGTTGTTGGATTACCTGTCAGATTGTCCCAGAGTGTCTCATTATCACTCCTGTTCCAAATTCATACAGAGGGTAGAGGTAGATGTTTCTTGTCTTTACATCTGAAGTGTAAGTTTTTGAGGTGCAAACACTTGGGGGTTTATTTTGCTTATACTTTTTCACTGTGCAGAGGGATCCATTGTGCCTATGGATCTGTTACAGCTCAAGGTGGTAATAATTAAAGTAGATTTTAAATAATCTATTTGAAGAGTTTGCAGACCTTTGTACAGCTAGCAAATGTAAGTGCTCAAATACACTTACCTTGGTTTAGGCTTTTCACAGTAGCACAGCACTTAGCATAAAGTGCATTTGTATGCTATTTACTGCATTAAAGGGGATTTTGGTTTTTGCTTTCCAGTTAAATGCTAGAAGACAGCTGTCGTATGTGCAGACCTGTAATTCATCTTCCTAGAAGGACTGTCAATTTTTAATATAGATACATGTGCTTTGTTTTGGTAGTAGAGCAAGAATTGCTAAATTTGCAGAAGACAAAATTGAAGTACATAATTTTGTGTGTGTATATATATATTTGTTTAATGTATCGGTGTGTAAGTAAGCTTCTTGTTCTGCAGCCTTGTTCTCCGTCATGTGTTACAACGTACTCTGTGATAAATATGCTACCCGGCAGCTCTATGGCTATTGTCCATCTTGGGCCTTGAACTGGGAATACAGAAAAAAAGCCATTATGCAGGAAATCCTGAGCTGCAATGCTGACATCATAAGTCTTCAGGTAAAAGATGTACCATGATTTCTTTCCCTTGTCTATTCCCCTGTGCTGGTTTCTGCACACTAAATGTATTTACAGTAAACGGTGTGTTTTCAAAACCTTCTGAAAACAAAAGCAAAAAAAGAAGTGATGTTTAGAACATTATTTGTTGCTTGACATCAAAAGAATGCTTTTCAGCCCACACTGTTGGAATGTGAACCAGCAGCTGCTGATCAAAGAAGGGTACGTGGGGGTGTCTTTGTGCCTCTGTATGTGTATGGGGCTGTAATTGACATGTTTTCAAATAAAAAGCTTGAGATAATCATAACTCTGGGGATTACAGAAATTCATTTATATTTTCTTAAAATAGGGATATTGCTCTGAAATTTGCATTCTCTGATGTACTTAATTCTTCCTTTTTTTTTCCCTTAAATCTAATTTGAAAATGATTTACACTTCTGAAGATTCTAAATAATATCAGCCTTCTGTATTTTGCCAATAGTACATTCATACTGTGCTGTCTGATAACTTTGTAGGAGGTTGAAACAGAGCAGTACTACAGTTTTTTCCTGGTAGAACTGAAAGAACGTGGCTACAATGGATTCTTCAGTCCAAAATCTAGAGCTAGGACAATGTCCGAACAGGAAAGGAAACATGTTGATGGTTGTGCAATATTTTTCAAAACAGAAAAGTAAGTGATGTGTTTTGCAAAGCCTTCTCTTGTGTCTTGCTCTCTTTCACATAATTTCTCTGGTCAGTCTATAGCTCAAGCATCTTTGAACTAGAAACTACCGCAGAATTAGAAGCAAGCACTACATTTCTATAGTTATCCTCTCCCATTAATTGAAACTAAGGCAGTATAAAATACATAAAAATTGCTAGGAGAACTATATCTTTTGAGTTCAGTTTAGGATTTTACGGAATTACATTGTTGACTGAGATTTTCACATCATAAATGCATTTGAGCTTTAATTAAAAACTTATCTGCAATGTTTTATATCTGGCTGCTGAAAAAACCACATATGATGTTTCTCTTTCAGATTTACTTTGGTTCAAAAACACACTGTTGAGTTCAATCAACTAGCAATGGCAAACTCAGAAGGTTCAGAAGCGATGCTGAACAGAGTTATGACAAAAGATAACATTGGAGTTGCTGTATTGTTAGAACTGCGAAAGGAATTAATAGAAATGTCATGTAAGTCCTATTTAGTTTCTTAATAGATTTTCTTTCATTAACAAAATACAGTTACTTTTGTGATAGTAGAAAGTAGGTTCTACTGATTAGTACAACTTTGCACATCGTATGTTCAGACAAATTTATTTCCAAAGAGAATTTGGGAATAAGTCATACTGCTTAAATGCTGGAGATTTTTATTTTTTTCCACTTACACCCTTTTGCTTAAAGTGGGTTGTTTGCCTGAAGTTATGTACAGGTATGAAGAATCAGTGGGTGTTAGTCATGCATTTCTGGATCATATATCTGCATCAATTTAGCTTGTTACTTTCTTCACTCTCATGCTCATGCAACCTGTTTGTTCTGCCCTGTCACTCTTAATTTAGGAAATGTAAATTGGCTTTCAAGTTTCGCAGTGGGTACCTACTCAACCTGTGTGATATTTATCCAAATGATATTTTATTAATTCAGATTCTAACAAGCCTTTTAAGAAGCGCTTCTAGCAAGAGAGGTAACTTAGAATAGCTTAAAATTCAGAGCTCATTGCCTGATAAGGTATGAGCTGTGTCTGTTTACTGTCACAACCTGAGGAAAACCATTGTAGTTTTTTAGAATGACGCTATTTACCTGTTATTTATGTTAATTCACAGTATTCTTACATACATAAGCATTACCTGTAACAAGCTAGTCTATCTGTTAATGATCTTGAATGTGAAACAATTACTGCTAATGCTTTATATCAACTAAAACACATAGTAGATAGGAATTGTATGACCCTCTTAAATGATATTAACCCTGTTCAGGTTATACTGGTATTTTATTTTTGCCTCCCCTCAAACATCTTGTTTAAAATTCAATAGTAGTGTTTTTGTGTTGCTGACCATGTAAGGTAAATAATTGGTTTTAAATTTTAGCTGGAAAGCCACACCTTGGGATGGAGAAGCAGCTAGTTCTTGTAGCTAATGCACATATGCATTGGGACCCAGATTATTCTGATGTGAAGCTGGTTCAAACTATGATGTTCCTGTCCGAGGTAAAGAACATCATTGATAAAGCTTCTCGTAGTCTCAAACCTGGCGTTTCGGGAGAGCTTGGAACCATTCCGCTTGTACTGTGTGCAGATCTCAATTCCCTTCCAGACTCTGGTAAGAGTTCTCTAATTTATTTTTTTTTAGACTGTTTCAAGTGTGTAATAATTTAAATTTTAAGGTTTTGCTTCTTTAAAGGGGTTTTCAACTTAGAGAATACATTGTTTGATACAAGCTCTAAAGGTACTAATAAAATAGAAGGAAGAGAGAAAAGATAGAACTGGTTCTTTTGCACGTGACCTTATTGCCTGTGCAGTACTGTAGCTATGTCTGGTCTTTCAGAAGTGTTCTCATTGTTACCTTACAATACAGGAATGGAAAGGAAGACTCTGTCTTCCAAAAATAACTGGAAGCATGAATATGTTGCTGATAATTGTGGGGTTTTTTTAATTTCAAGTGTGACAAGATAGGGTCTTCTCTTTAAAGTTGCCACCATATGCTCATTTTCTGCAGCTGAATTATTTTAGGACTTCCAAAGTTTAATACATTTCCTACTAGAAAGGAATTCTTCAGAGCACTTTACTAAATGCAACTTTTTTTTGCCTTGGTGGCAACTTTATAAAGTGCAAGAAATTAACAGTGATGGCCGCCTTGGCTTTCTCAGGTACCGAGCTGAAGTACTGAACTCAAAAGTCATCCTTCCTTCTTACTGCTAGTTGTCCAATATAGTGATCTTCATTCCTGATCTCCCTTTTGGCCACTGCTTGGCAACTCTTAACGTCTGTTGGGGTTGATAGGAGCAGTTACTGCTCAGCAGTACTAGAAACTTGATTCTTTTTGATCCCAAGAAGCCAAGTATCACTAGTGGCTATGGCAGTAGCCACTTCATGTGTCTGATTGTGTCTTTAGAGCAACTAATTGCTGCTTTTACCTTCTAGAACCTTAACACAGCTCTTCTGGAATTAAGAGCCGTGATCATGGACAAATCTTGTCAATTTGGTTTTGCAGCCTCTGTAATTTTATTTGAAGTAGTGGTACAGAAGTTGGCTTTTTATAACATTTTAGCTCAGGAATGTTGAAAGCCAAGACTTGAGCATAGAGAAGAGGAAGCTGACTGCCTAGCATCTGTGGAACTTTATTTCTACTTTTTTCATCTCCCTCCCCGCTCTGTTCCTTACTAACCTTCTTGTTTCTATTAAAGAAAGATGTCTCTGTTCTAGGTGACATTTACTCTTGATATACATTATACATTGTCTTGCAATATTGTAAAAGAATTACTGCTGACTATTGTATATGCTTTAAGGTTTTGCTTATATAAAGCATATGTAAGCTTTAGTTGTAGGACTTGAGTTACCTACACACTCTTAGCTGCTGAATGCTTATTAATACCATCTTGTGTGTGTGCCTCTCTAATAGGTGTTGTTGAGTACTTGAGCACTGGTGGCGTGGAAACAAACCACAAAGATTTTAAGGAACTGAGATACAATGAAAGTCTTACTAACTTCAGCTGTAATGGAAAAAATGGAACAACAAATGGAAGAATTACACATGGTTTCAAGTTGAAGAGTGCCTATGAGAATGGTCTAATGCCTTATACAAATTACACATTTGACTTCAAGGTAAGGCCTTGGCTGATATTTTGAGCAGGTTTTCCTTTTTGAGTTTTAACTAATGTGTTTGCTGTACAAAAATGTTTAACAAATAAGTTAATCTGTTTGGGGAGCTAACACTAAATTTACCAAGTTTATATTTAAAACATAGCAAACTAGAGGGTTCAACACTTCAGTCTCATAGAAATCAGATTTTCCTTGTTAGTAACTTGTAATAGATTCACAAGAGTTGGGGTGCTGTTAACCTTTCTTGTAAACATGAAGATTTTATATATTAATACTCCAAGCTAAATGAAATAGCTCAACAGGGGCACTGAAGCTGTCAGCTTCAAGGAAGTACTCTGTGTTGCCACTGGAAAAATCTTCTTGCTCTGTGACTCGGGGGAAACAAGACTGCTCTTTTCTTCTTCACAATCAGATAAATGTGATTTGGAGCTATGTAGGAGGCTGGAAATTGCAACCCACAAAAGCATAGCAGAAGTGATACAGGGTAGACTTGACTTTTGTTTTCCTAATCTATATTGAGGTCATTGGCAAATCCCCTTCTCTGCAGTTCAGAAGCACAGCTTAGCATAACAGACAAGATTTATCAT
>JANHGB010054416.1:0-19112 GCA_026283785.1 Coracopsis vasa
TAATATTATCTATTACATTTATATATGTATATTTATATATTATATAATATATAATAATTCATATTTTTATATAATATTAATATTATCTAAAAATAATTCCTGTGCTCCCATTTACCTTTGTTTAATTCTGAATTTTCAAAAGTTTCTATTTTCTTCCACATGCTTCATCCATAAATACAGAGAGAACCAGCAGGCAGCAGGGCTGGATCGCGTATGGAAGTGTGTGTATATAGCTGGAAGGGCTGGGAGTGAACAGAACTTCCTGTGAAACATCAGTGTCGGCTGCACAGACAGGCTCAGGAGCAAATAGATCATGTTTTCAGGTATTGTATTGTGAATGGGATTATTTGATGCAAATATATGCTACGATATGCTGAGTGTGCCAGAAAGGAAGGGGATCCTGCTCTATCACATTTGAGAGCCACTTGCTATCACAGCATGATCCTGCAAGCGTAGTCTACAATAAAAATGCTCATGTTTTGCTGCTGTCATAACACAAGGGAAGGATATGAAACAGCCTGAAATGGTTAAAAACCACTCTCAACACTTGACTGTAAAAGTGACTCATCTGGAAGCCCCACGGCTGTGTAAAGCCCTCTTTTAGCAAGCAGGTCCCTGCATGATCCTCACTGCAGCTTTTTGCTTTAAAAACCTGAAAGGGACATGGAGATTTCCTTTCTTTCTTATCGCTCATTCAGGCAGATTCATCTAAAATGGATGGATGGAAGAAGGAGGGGGATCCTTGGTTTTATTCCCAGCTCAGCTGCCTGCATGAGCAAGTGTCAGTCTTCATCTCAAGCTGTCAAGTTACTTGGCTATTCAATAAGTCTAATAATAATAATAATAATAAACTAATGATAGAATAATCATATAATAATAATGATAGCAACACCAATAATAACAATTTCAATAGCAGCTCTATGAGAGCTGTTATCTACTGCACATAACGATTCAGAGACAATCTTTTGTGCGGTCTCTGAATGAGCTTTCACTGTTTGCTTTCTCCTGTACAGCTTTGCCTGGGGAGCCTGTGTCACATCAGAGAGGAGGAAAAATCCTCAGGCTATTTCTCATTACAGAAATAATCTCTATTAGCATTTTATTGTTTAATCCAAAGAACTGAGAAGCAAAAGAGGAGTCTCTGAGCTCCAAAACGCAACCAAGTTCTTGTGGCGTTTTCAAGCATCAACTCAGCCATTGCAGCAAAAGGCACAGTTCTTTTTGTCCCCCTCTATTATAAAGTGATAAGGCTTAATATAAATCTCTTGTTGAAGTTGAAGCTGGTACATTCTAGCTTGTCCTCACCATAGCTATAAGGCTGAGCATGAAGGATGGGCTGACACATGACTATTCTATTAATGCACAGTATCTTGTTCATACCTCTGAGTGGTACCTTTTGTGTTTCGGGAAATGCGACACTGTATTTTACCCTCCTGGTGTAATATGTGTACAAGACCTCAAGAATCTGCTGCAGGACAGTGAGATTTCAGTGAACTCATAGATAAAGAGGCTGGGAGAACAGCTGGAATCATTTCCACTTCCTACTGTTATCATTTTCTTATGTTATATATTAAACGTTATAACCTGATGTCCCCAAGCATGATGGTGGCTCGCTGCTGTCGTGATGTTTGAATACACAGCAAACAGGAACTCAGTCTAATGAGGATCCAGACTAAATACAGGACAGCAACCCCAGAATAAAACCAGGCTAGGAGATTAAAGAGCATCCTGAGAAGTAAATGACTTTTGCAAGGTCATACAACCCATAAGCAGCAGGGCGGGGAGTAACCCAGGGCTCTCGAATCCTGACCCAGTGTGCAGACCTTTAAGAACGCTGCCTCCATTTTTCAGCTAAGTAATTCCCAACAGGAAGAGAGGGGGAAATGATTGGGCTGTAAAAGCTTTCATTCTTGCCAATTTCATCACTGAATTTTGTGCAAGCCTCTATCAAAGTGGCTTGTGATGCAGGCCTGTTCTTAAATGCAGGACACGATGACTTGGGATTAAACCCCATCAGGTAACATGAAAGTTAACTCTCATCTAAAACTGCTTTCTGGTGAGACCCACTGCAATGCAGCACAGTTTCCTAGGCAAGTACTGGGACTTGTTTAAGACAGTTTAAACCAGAGTGAATAAATTTCTAGCAAAAATATTCCATAGAAACTATTTCTGTATCAAGATTGGCTTTTTTTAAACCTCCAAGCATCCTTGGTGCAAAGGCATTTGAACTGAGCCTGCAATATGTGATAACAGGGCCTCTTGTGGGAGGAAGATACAGGAACACACCATTCAATTGAGCAACCACCAGAAAACATCACAGGAAAAAGCATCATGGCAATAAGGACCATAAAATGTGATTATTCAGTCAGATTTTACTGCTGTAATGGGGACTGAGATGCTTTTAACCTCCCAGTTTATCTGGGAGCACATGCTGATAGAGGGGTTTTGATAAAGACTGCAACTGTATAGTTTGCTGATAAGAGTGTGAAGTACAGTATGGAGTTGCATGGATCACCTTGGTATTGTCCCATTCCTGGGTTTTCATCTGTGTGTGGATTAGCTCATAGGACGGCTCCATCGCATCCATGTCTGGTTTGGGGTAGCCGGGGATGACGTTGTGTAGCTGGAACCCGAAGGTGAGCAGCCAACTGTTGACATCTGGAAGGGAAGAGAAGCATAAATACGTTATCTGATCTCTCCAGCAGGGTTGCCCAAGAGAAAGCACAGAGCAGGACCCTGTGTTGATGGCACTGTAGCAAGACTGGCCAAAAAGATGAGTGTCTATTTAGTGTGAAGAGCACAAATCTTAATGGTCTTTGAAAGAACCATGTGTCAAAGCTAGGCTTTCCACATCCAATCACAGTCCAGTTCTGCATTTTCCAAGCGTTGGCAGTGACCAAATGGCCCAAATCAAAGCCAATGCCACATCTAACCTTCAGCAGCAGGGACCTGGCACTGCTCTAAGGTACTCAGGAGAAGCACAAGAACATCACCACAATAGTGGAGGCTGAGATGCTCCAGCTGCATGGGAAGTGTTGCGCAGTCCTACAGTCATCTCAGACACAATATTCCTCTTCTGAGGACTCTCAAAGGGCCTGTATGCTGAAGACTAAATTTAGAGATAAGTGATCCGGAACAGCAGGACATCCATGACAAACATCATAGTCATTTAGCAGGTGCCCATGGACATATCCTCTGGTTTTATCATGGCTTTTCCACCTCAGTCCTGAGTTTCCTGGCATTTTTCATTAGAAGGTGTAGTTTGAGTATTAAACCAGTGTAAAGTCACGTCATCTTTTACAGTGACATTTAAAATCAGCCTCCACACTACCTGCAAGGTACATTATAATGAAAATCAGTGTATATGCCCCATCCCTGGCAGTGTTCAAGGCCAGGTTGGACACAGGGGCTTGGAGCAACCTGCTCTAGTGGGAGGTGTCCCTGCCCATGGCAGGGGTTGGAACTTGACGAGTTTTAAGATCCCTTCAACCCAAACCATTCTGTGCTGGAAAACAAGAAAGAAAAGTGGAATTTAAAAAGCAGAGGAAAAAAGTAAAGCAGCCAAAACTGCAGCCCGGCCACTCCTGCCGCCCCTCAGCCCTCTCCTGGGGGAACCCCAGGGACTCCTGTGCAGCACACTCACTGCGTGCGTGCAGAGCAACTGAGCACAGCCTGGCTGTGCAAACCCTCAACACCACCTTTCCACGTGCTCTTGTCCTCTGGCCCCCTCCAGGGCTAAAGGAACGGGACACCATACTTACGCACACAGACAGGCGTCTTCCCGGACCAGCGGTGGTCCTGCTGGCAGATCCGCACCGACATGCCGATGAGGCGGAAGCCGGGGTTGCACTGATAGACCACGCTGCCGCGGTAGTTGTAGTTCTCGCCATTGATCTGCCCGTTGACGATGGGACTGGGGACACCGCAGTGCCCCGCTGCAGGGGGCAGACAGGAGAGTCACCCAGAGCTCGCTCCTGAAGGTATCACACCACCCAGAGTCTGAATTCCAGACTCTGCACTTAGAGATGGAACCAGAGCAGCAGCAGGAACAACAAAGCATTCTTAGAGCTCTCCAGTCTCAGAACACCTCACATCTACTGAGCACGTAAGGAATCAGAGTCTGCTTCCTTACTGAAACCCTACTTTGGGGTTGTTTAGTCTGGAGAAGAGAAGGCTCACAGGGGACCTTACTGCTCTTTACAACTGCCTGACAGGAGGTTGTAGTGAGATGGGGTCAGTCCCTTCTCCTAAGTAACAAGCGACAGGACAAGAGGAAACGGCCTCAAGCTGCGCCAGGGGAGGTTTAGACTGGACATTCAGAACAATCTCTTCACTGAGAGGGTGCTCAGGCATTGGAACAGGCTGCCCAGGGCAGTGCTGGAGTCAAAGTCCCTTGAAGTGTTCAAAACCATGTAGATGATGCCCTTAGAGACATGGTTTAGTGGTGGCCTTGGCTGTGCTGGGGCATGGTTGGACTTGATGATCTTAAAGGTCTTTCCAACCTGCTTGATTTTATGATTCTACAGCTTCAGCAGCGCTGAGTCCTCACTCAGCTGCCTTCTTGAATCAGCATCTAAAATCCCTATTCCCTCTCAAAACACAGCCAAGCTTTCCCACCAACCACCCCGGATCCTGCACACGTACCCAGACATCTCACTTCTGCTCCACTCCAGAGCCCGTTGGCCATGCACTCCCGCACACGGGAGCCCACCAGGGTGTAGCCGGTGTTGCAGGAGAAGATGGCTGTGGCCCCGTAGCTGGTCAGCGTGCCGATCTTGTTCCCGTTCGGTGGGGTCGGCAGGTCCCCGCAGGAGATAACTGGAGAGATCCAAAGCACAGGAAGTGAGGCCAGGCGGGGAGCTGTGGTTTTTGTAGAGCAATGCACTCAGTGACACCACCACAATTATTCTCAAAGTCAGAAAGCAGCAGGAAAGCTTATCCACTAGTTACATGGATAATAAACTGGAAGGTCTTCCCACAGGAAGTTTTTAACACAGGAATATTTCTATTACTAACCCATTGCTGGACACAGGCAGGAAGCCTGACTTCCAGCGGAGCCACAAAATGGCGCAGGATCTCCAGTGAGAAACTGGAACACCAACACTGGGCACCCAGCTTGCTGTCACACCATCATCTGCAGGACAGAGACCAGACCCACAGAGGGCACCCACCCGACCCCTGCTTTGTGGGTGCAGCTGGAGCCTGGCAAGGAGCTCCTCCAAATGCAGCTCCCAGCCACAAACTCAGCTCATTATTTTATCTACCTTAAAGCTCTGCAAACCCTCCGGAGCTTTTGCACTCAGCAAGAAATCAAGAGGCTCACGCTGGGTGCTTCTGACCCCAGCGCATTGCCAAGATCCTGTCAGCTGGATTTAGGTGGCAATAATGCTGAAGACATACAACGAGGTCAGGCTCACGCTCCTGGAGCTGGCTGAAGAGCTTAGCAGGGGTAAAACTACATCTGTCACCGAAGTCGGCACTTGCATCTCTAGAAACAAAGGGAGGCAGGAGGGAAGGGAGAGCTGCCATGCTGAAGGAGAACCTTTCTGTCTCTATTGGCATTTAGAGAGGAAAAAACCTTCACCTCTGACAAGAGATCCAAAGCACAGCGGTCACGTCAGAAGAGCCGAGCGAGCCGCTTGTTTGCCAAGAGTGTGTTTGATTTACAGGTGACACTGCTACCCTGTAAACTTAGCATTTGCATAAAGCTGCAAGAGGTTAGGTTTTAAATCAGAGCTCTTCATTTCCTTTCTTAAAAGCAGACTTCAGAGCATCTGGCAGCAGTGACAGGTGAGCTGCTGGGACCCAACAGCAACAGAAGAGCTGCTGTGCTGGAGCTCTTGCAGAACTGCTTATCACAGAATCCCAGCCTGGTTTGTGTTGGAAGGGACCTTAAAGCCCATCCAGTTCCAACCCCCATAGATTTCATGTCAGCCCCTTTGGGCACTGGAAGCTGCTCTAAGGTCTCCCTGGAGCTTTCTCTTCTCCAGGCTGAACAAGCTCAACTCTGGCTTAGATTCTTGGTTTAAAAACTTCCTGCATCCAAACTCTTTTCTACCAGTGCAGTTCTGCAGCCACGTTCTCAGATGCTGCCAAGAGTGGCCAGGGCTGGGGTGTGTTTGCAAGCCAACAGCAGAGCTTGCACACCCACCAGATGGTGAACAGAAACCCCATCCTCTGCAAGGCACCATGTGAAGGTGCCTGCCCCAGTGCAGCTCCTGAGCTTCACGGCTCTTACTTTTACAGGTGGGCATCGGTTCTCCTATGCTCCACTTCCCGTTGGCTTGGCACTTGATGACCCGCTGGCCTGTGTAGTAGTACCCAGGGTCACAGATGAGCATTAGCTGGGCGTTGTAGTGGTACTGGATCTCGTAGGTGAGCCGCCACCGACCGTGCTCCACCGCAATGCTGTTGATATCGGGACAGGTGACAGCTAAAAACCAGATGTGGTGAGTGAGGGAAAAGAAATGAGACAGAAAGAGGTTAATAGGTGCTCGACTCCAGAGACCGGGGCATTTCAGCAGGGGTGCTGCCTTTTTAACAGGGGGATCAGCATTAGCATCTCTATTACAGGTGGGAAACCAAGACACCATGAGAGGGGACATCAGACATGAGTTATGCATGATTAAAACCTGGTGCAACTGTGAGGCAAAGCTGTCATGCCAGAGCTGGAAGATGTTAATAAAGGGATCTCCAGAGCTCCCTGTGGGACCACAGCCCTGCACACACTCACCTACGCACTGAGGGGGCTGGTTGCTGTTACTCCACTGCCCCTCCTGCAGGCACTCGGCGCTGGGCTCCTGCCCGGGCTGCAGCTGGAAGCCCTGGTTGCAGTGGTACACGGCTCTGGTACCCACGGTGTACTCCTTGCCAAACACAACGCCGTTCTTGGGGGCTCTGGGAACTCCACAGGAGAGAGCTGGGAAGGAGGAGAGGAGTTAAACCCACCACTGCCGAGAGCTCAGTCAGCTCCCAGTTTTACCATGGATTTGTGGAAGCCCAGATCCCAAACTCTGCTGTTTACAAAAGCTCCAGCCCCGTGGTGAACCCCAGAAGCTGCAGTGAATGCCCATTTCCACAGAGGATCAGACTTTCAACTCCTGTCAGTGCGGTAACAGGAAAGCCAATGCTGAGTACCAGCTACTACTGGAACCGACCCTGGCTTGTCCTTCCTATAATATCTGTAACACAAAATGCATCCACACAGCATCCAGAAGTTCTCACACAGAGATAAAGGATTAGACAGCAATAACATTTTGTATTTACATCCCACAGCAGCAACAACCTGAAACCCCTTTCCAGCAGCACTTCTGGATTACATAAGGCAGCAAATTGTGTAATTACGTTGTGGCAGAAGGAAAGCTAAATTTAGCCTTGGGCTGAGAAGGTAAGGGGGGAATTCAGGGGAACCAATTGACGAACAGGCACAATGCCAAACGCCTGCTCAAGATGGCAGCACTTCGGAGAAGATGCTCTGCACCACTGCTGCTGAAAGCCTCAGGTCTGCAGCCAGGAGAGGGCCAAACGGGGCAGAACAGGTCACAGACAGGGACAGGCAGGCCACAGAAAGATGAGCAACAGCCAAATACAGACAGCTCAGGAGCACGCTCATCTGTGCTGCAAGAGTTCTGCGAGACGTGACAAGTCCTTTTACCCTCTTCTCCACCTCTGGGAGCACCAGCGCTCAGAGTCTGTCACTCAAATCTGGTTTTCTCTGTCAGCATTCAGGAGAGCTGGGGAATCAAACCCAGACCTGCCTCCAAAAGTACCACGCAGGCTCCCATCCCTCTCCAAGGCTTGCGTCTTGGGCTGGAGAGGCACGGGCTGGCAAAGAGGAAGGAGCAGCCTGGACCTGTGAAGGTGCCACTGTGAGACTGCAGCCTAGGGGCTGCCAACAGCCTCTGTGGGGCACTGAGATGAGCAAAGCACTGACTGGAGGCCAGCACCTAACCCAAACATCTGTCTGCATCTTAAAACTGCTCTGAAGGAAATCCACTCCTTCCTGGAGCAGCCCACACTGCTCCCACTCCACTTCTGCATGAACCGGAGGCTGAGCCTATGGCTCCTGAGCCACACGCTGACACTTCAACACACATTCACCTTCCTGTTATTCCCTCTCCACACAAACGAGGGCTAGAAAATCAGCAACCTTAGAAAAGTCAACTTCTGGTGACATGGATCCCACTGAGAGCTGAAAAGGAGAGACCAAACTTACCGTGGGCAGCATCAGCACAACCTCCAGAGCTTTCTACCACTCAAGGTCCAAGATGCTTTCATCCCACTCCTGCTCCATGAGTCAGCCAGAGCCCCAACCTGGAGCACAATTACACAGCACCTCGCAGATGCTGGTGTTGCTAATAGGTGTGAGTAATTCAGCAGGCTTGTATTAGCACAACCAGGCACATCCCTGGTTGAAATGATAATCACATGTATGTCACTTCATTGAGCTAAGGAGCTTGGCAAATCTCTCTACAAGGCTGGGTGTCTAGACAAGCAGCCACGCTGAATACCAATTTCATTCAGAGGCAAAAGAAGAGGGGGCCTGGGCAGTCCTACCCTCTCACTTCCACCCAGCCGTGCTCTCATGACTTCCTGATGTTGCATCCAACCAAAAAGGCTGGTGGGAAAGCTGCTCCCTTCTAATGCTACAGCCCCACGAAGCCTTCCCCTTTCTCTGTCCAATCCCCTCCTGCAGCCTGATGCTTCTTCACAGGCACTGTGGCACAGAGACTGAAAGCTGGGGGACACCAGAGTGCAGAGACCAGGGCCAGTGATGCTCCAGGCCACTGAGGCTGAGCTGCCACTTGCCTCCATTTCTCTGCACAGGGAAGGATGATTTATGCTGCTCAGTCCTGCCTCGCAGCCAGCTCCCTCCTCCTACCTCTCCATTGGTCTGCTTGACCATTCTGGGTCTTTCCACTGCATAAGCCTTGCTCTGATACAAGAGGTAGCCACGAGACAGCACTTGTGGGGCAGGCACAGTTAACCAGATGTATTATTAAGCCACTAGAAATAATAAGTAAAATGTAACCCTCTTCACCTGCAGATGAAGGCTACAACATGGAGACTGGACAAGGAAGAGCCATGGGTGCTGGGACCTCTGCCACCCTGCACCCATGGCAGGATCCTTCCTTCCCTGCAGATCTGATATCCTTGAGCAGAATCTGGTATTAGTAAGTTTGTATTTACAGATTCCTGCACAAAGCAGAACAGTTTGAGCTTTGGGGTGGCAATACACTTGACATCTGCTCCAAAGAGCCCTTCTGAGGCTCAAACTGCAGGTACTGCCATCCACTGGGATCAGAGACCATGAAAGAGTTGTTCCAGGGCAAAGCAAACCAGCATTTGACTTGGAGAGACCCATGGAGAGTGCGGTCCAGGGAAAAAGGAGAAGGAGCACTTAATGGTACAAAACTCTGCCTGCAGGAAGATGATGTGTTAGGAAAAGGAACAGAGGCTATGCAAGCAAATCTGCAGCTGGGATTCCAAAAACAAAGCAGCTTAAAAATAGGCAGCGGAGACAGAAAAGGCGTATTAGATCATCTTGTGTTCTCCCTCATTGTGCCAACGCAAGATTGTTCCCTGCAGAATACTCTCTGCTGCTCCCATAAATGTCAGCTAGGACGGAACACGTAGTAAAGATTATTCAGAGGGGATGGGGAAGGGGAAGAGGATTATGTACTGGCAGAGAGGAGCGATGGGAAATGCCATTTAAGGAGACCATGTGTTTGCAGGCACCCCAGCTCCCCTCCTGACTCTGTGAGCAATTCATGCAGTTACAGAGCGAGTTCCCAAACCTCTGCCGTGCGGCCCCGGCCACCAGAAAGGATGAGAAATTGAGCACAGCCCAAGAGCAAAGGTTGCCAGTTGGCTTGGAGAGCAGCGCAGGGGAATAGAGAGGATGCTGGATTCCATGCAGCCGAGGCGGGAGGACGAGCAGAGCCAGCCCTGGCTACCGGCTGCTGGAGGCCGAGGGGGGGAGCTGCTCTGCCGTGAATTCCCCGACAGCTCCAGCTCCTGCCGCTCGCCCTCCTCCTGCACCCACCTCGAGGCACTCGATAACCAAGGGCCAGTGTTAAGATTCCTGATGCAAATACAGGGAAACAGAAGAGGAGGCGACCTTCCCAAAGGGGCTGGTTCAACCTCGGGATCTAACGTGATCCAGCAAGCTCTGCTCGCTGGAGACAAATCCACTCTTCCAGAGGGACATCAGCACCAACATCCTGACCAAGCTGCTCTGTGCGGTCAGCGAGGACTCCCTCCCTCAGGAACTAGTGCTCAGGGACTCATTTCTGCTTTGAATCATTCTGTTTGGTGATACCTCATCCAAACACATCCCTTCCCAACCTCCCCACACATCCTCTCTCTTACCTCCTCCCCACCTCTGTGTTTAAAACCCATTCCCCACATACCATTATACCTCTTGGAAGTGAATACTGATTTTGGAGCTGAACACAGGGCTCAGGTGGCATTCCAGCACACCAGGACAGTAAAGACCTAGCAGCATTTGTACCTATTCCTGATTACAGGATTTTCCTTAAAAAGAAGCATTACATCAGAGAAATTCCCTACACTGGGCTAAGGATTCGGGAGGCACAGTTACCATGACAGCCCCTCGCTCCTGCAGGTCTTGCTGTGTGCTTCCTCTGCTCGCTCCAGCGCTCAGTGTTTGTCCCCATCCATGTTATCACAGGGGCTAAATCACTTTTGGAGTTTGTGCCCAGCTTTCCAGTTTCCCCCTGCCAATGGGGCTGGGTGGCAGGTCCTTGGTTTACTGCTTTCCACTCACCTCTAAATAAATACAGCCTTGAGAGGGCTCCAAATGGATATAAGCACCCACAGCACAAACCCACCCACTAGAGGCAGGACCACTTTCACCCTTGTGCAACTTCCAAAGAGATGAAGTGATTCAGGAGCACAGGAAGGAGTTTTTCAAGGCTTTCTGGTGCCTCCAACACTAAATAATCCTGTTTTTCCTTAGAGCTTGGACTGGACAACAATACAGACACTGCGATGACATTTTGCCTATGCTGTCTCTGTTCCCTGGCTAGTTTCCAGGGAAGTCAATGCAATATTAATCCCCAGCACTCGGTCCCCTTGGAACATGGATGAATGTTCAAAGACATTGAATGGCTTCAGCAGAATAAATATGGGCATTTTATCAACACAAATGAACAGGGATGACTGGAGGATTGAGAAGAAGGTGCACTCAGAAGTGAACGCAGTGAGGGAGGGAAACAGCGCGGAAGCAAGGCCCCCATGAGCACGGAGCCCTGTTCTCAGACTTCCAAAATAGTTACTCCCTTCCCTCCTTGCTTGTCTATTCCCAAGGACTTGGATATGAGGAGCACCCCCCATGCTTACCTGCAGCTCCACGCCTGCTCTCAACAGGGAATTGGTGGAATTACAGCAGGTTTTCACTTTCCCTGCATTTCCCCCAGTCCTCCCAAGACTCCCAGCCCCCAGAAGCCACCTCCTTGCTCTCACCTTGGCACAGGGGGATCGCTTTGTTCCAGTGGAAGTAGCCCTGAGGGTGCTGGGAGCAGGTGGTGGTGCTGTGGCCCACGAGCCGGTAGCCGGTGTCGCAGCCGAAGCGGAGCGTGCTGCCGGGCTGCAGCCCCGTCTGGCTCAGAACCAGCCCGTGCGCCGGTGCCCGCGGGAGGCTGCAGTACGGGGCTGCAGGGGAGGGCAGAAGGAAACAAACCCATCACTGCATGGGCAGCAGCAAGGCAAATTCCCTTCCTGTTCTCAGGAATTACAGCCTGCTCCCCATACCCTGAGGCTGCGGAGGAAACAGACAATGTGTGCTGGGTAAACACAAAGCCAAAGGGGGAAGGAGTGCAGGGCTACTCTCCAAGTTCCACTCGGCTCTAGAAATAAAGACTAATTTCTGATAATTAAATATTACTTAATTCATTTACTGAGTAAAGTCATTATTTATTGATGACATCCTGGCAAGTTTTCAACCGGTTTTATAACTTCCATTAATTAAGACTTGCTAAGTTTCAAGCTACAGTAATGCATTTCAAGGAATTCTCAGCAAATATTCAGTATCCAGCAGCAGGTTTGTGCTGAATGAGCAACCAGGATTCCCCGGCCCTGCTCCTGGGAGAGCAGTGGCAGAATGCCTGAGCAGGAGCACGATGTGTTTTAAACTGCAACTGCTGTGACACTGTCAGCCTCGTGCACCAGCAGCTCCTAGCACAAATTCTCAGGTTTTGTGATGTTCACCTTCAAACATCTCAAAATGGGCTCACTGCAAGGACACAATAATTCAGTAACACAGCAATCTTTATGGTGGATTACCCAGGATGGGTTTCATCCATCCAGAGCCACACTGTCTATGGTTGGATGTTCTGGTTCTGATTCTTTAGAGTGGTGGAGAAAAAGCCAAAGCCTCAAGGTTTCTCCTGGAAGAAAACCTGCCTTCCCCAGCCTCACCAGCTCAGAATGGGCCCAGATTTGGGAGCCTTCCCAGGCACTGGCAGCTTCTGCCCACACAGATGGCCTATACCCCTCTGCAGCCATTTCATGGCGATCCTTGGCTGAAGAGATGGCCACGTTCCTGGCAGAGACACCCAGCCTCTTCCATGTGCTTACCGGAGTAGCGGATTTTGAAGCCTTTTCTGTTGTAGGCATGATCAGAGGACCAGCGGAGATAGACTCTGTTCCCGCTGCTGGTGACGGTCAGAGGGGCTGAGTAGTTCCCACTCAGTGACAGGAGCAGTGGACTCTGGCCAGAGGGACCTGCAAGGAAGGAGGGAACAAGTCATGTCCCAGCAGGCAACCACGGGAGCATCAGCACAGCCCTTGCGTTCTGCATCTGGTTACAAGGCTGCTTCACTGGGAATACTGACAGATCCCCTCTCGGTTCATGGGCCTCAAACACCAGGTCTGCACGGCTTCAGGGATGAGAATTCCCACCTTCTCAACTCGCCCCTTCCCAGCAATCTCTGCTACAATTTCTCCCAGGAGCTTGCTAACTCCTGCCGCTTTCAAAACTGCTTTAGATCCATCCAAAAATCAAATCATTGATCTTCCCTTATCCAGAGAATTAATGAGTCTTAAGAGGAGCTTTCTTTAAGCCCAGTAGAAGGTTACAGGTGGAGTGGTGGGAAGCTCTTCGCAGAGTGTTTTGGGAACAGAGATTAGCAGCTAAGAAAACTCTGCCATTTCCTTCCTCCCCCCTCAGTCAAGTCAAACTGGTGAGGCTCTTACCATCAAAGATTTCAAACTCATCGTACTGCTTCTCGCTCAGGAAGTACTCAATGGTGAGGGAGATGTTGTACCCAGGCTCTACCTTCACCACCCAAGAGCAGGTCTGAAAGTGAGGGTAACTCCCCAGGAAGCTCTGGCTGAGGATCACGCCGGTAGAGTCTGTCAGGACCTCATTCATCGGGCACTGCACTGCAGGGAACACAGCAGAAAATTCACCTTCCCGTTTGCAGAGGAAGGAAGGGAACACAAGACGCTGTGGCCATGCGGGTCTGTCTTGGGGTAGGTCAAGATTCAGCACAACTCCCACCTGCGCACATCCACTGCACACCTTCACCCTCCCAGGGGATCCCCAGACCCTGAGGTATTTACTCTCCAAAAAAGCATGCTGTGTTCCCACAGATCCAAGCAATAGCCCCAGTTAAAGGCAGGGGCTAAAAGGCACAATGCAAATGAACAGTTTCAACTGTCGCTTGCATCATTCCACATCTCTCACCGAATGAATAACACTGCAAGCACAAGACTATTCTCAAGTTGCAAAACACTCCCCGGGAATCCCTGGAACCTTTATTATCTGGCTTAGAACAAGGTGTAGAACTAAAGGCTTAACCCAGGTCACCCATGGACTTGTTAACCAGGACATAAGAACTCCAGGTCCTTTCTCTAATCACTACACCCCACTGAGCTTCTAGAAACATTTAATCCAGCTGAGGACACTACATAAAAAGATCAGCAAAACCAGCCCAGAAGAGGAGGCGAACACACAAAGCAAGCAAAAGCATAAAAAGAAAGGGATCTTTATTTATCCACAATTGTCACTTGAGTCCAGTGCAAACACTACACTTGGATTAATAGAAGAGCCAGAACTACCCAGAAAGACCAGTGTATTCTTTCCAAATCCTTAATCCCATCAGTGATTTTTTGACCTCCACAAATTGGTGGCCAGATGTAATTTAAGCAGTCCCTTTACCCCCAGGCTAACAACCATCAGTAAATAATTGAATGACCTCCCTTTCTATCCTTCAGTTCATGCTATTTCAGAGAGAATAAAGCTATAAGAAAATATCCTATTATATGGTAAAAATGTGCAGATAGAAGGGAATGGAGGAGATGAAATAATCACGGCTGGAGTGAACAAAAGCACCAGCAGGAATCCAGAGGCAACATGGCAGCATGGAAACATCTGTGGGATCCCTCCCGAGCAGCAGCAAGGTCTACACTGCAGTGTGCTCGGGGCTTTCATTTTTCTCCCATGTAGTACATTCTATGGCACTAATAGAGAAGCTGTTGTCGCAGGACTGCCTGGCCGGAGGAGCTCACTCTGCTCCAGCCTCCTCTTCCTTTGCCTGTTCATGGATCACTGGCAGACTCTCAGCACAGAATTCCTCCCCACCTCGCAGGGTAAGGACATTTGGGTGACTTACAATGACTTGGTAAAGGCAGTCAGATACATGATGTGTCAGACCTCTCCTCAGTCCTTTAAAGGAGGTACAAGCTTACAGAGGTGTCTCACTACCCTCCTTGCAAGGTCCTGATGGGTGGTTTTGCACTAGTGGGATCCTGGAGATCTGAGAATTAATCCCAAAGATGCAGTATGTGCAGGGAAACCTCCTCTAGCTGCCATCCAGCTTGCTCCCTCCCATAGCCCATTTTGCAGCGGTCTCAAGGTGGGGAAGCTTTGGGTGCCACACTGGGTACCCCCGGCTTTACCTTCACACGTGGGTGGAGGTCCTTCAAACTGGAGATGGGTGCCTAGTTTGCAGGTCAGGATTTCATTTCCAATCAAGGTAAAGCCAGGAAGGCATCTGTACCTCACCACGTCACCTGCAGACAGAAACAGAAAACACTGACCCAGGAGAAGGATCAATTCATTAAGGTTGAACCTTGCCCTGGGTACCATGGGGCGCAGAGACCTCTTGACCATGCCTCTGCCATTGAGCTCTGGCCTGACTGTGCAGAAATAAAAGGTATAGAAAAAGCATGCTGGAGCCTCAGTTGGAAGAACTGCTGTCGTGCTGCTAGACTGTGATGATTTGTGTGAGCTATTTCAGGTGGAGAGAGCAGACAGGGAGAGAAGCTGCTTTAAAAAAAAATCACGGCTACTTCACTGGTTGCAGAACACTTAAAATGTGGATGGAAGCATGAGCAACAGCAAAAACCACACAAAGCACAGGGCACAGGGGGGAAAGGTCCTCATAAAAAGACTAAGGGTCTCTAAGCTTTCACACAATGCTTTGTCTGAGCCACCTGAAAGCTGTTACTGTGGCAAAGACTTCTGAACGCTTCCAAACAAGCTGGAGGCTTTCACAAAAGCCAAACCACTTCTGTACTAACAGGGAGGAAAAGCCTCAGGACATCAGATCAATCTGACTCGTTGTGAACGTTGGGCGTTGAGCAAGGTCATGCAGAACCCAGTGCCTCACAGAGTTACACATGTGAAGAGCTCTCCTGAAACCCCAGGTACGGGGTGACCACACAAATGTGTCTTCCTGTGGGCACCCCCAGCAGTGGATGGAGGGGGGAAGGAGGGCTCAGAGGACAGGGAGAGGTTACCTATGTTAAATTCTTCATTCTCAGTGATGATTTCTGCATTGGGAACGATGGTGGGAGGCTGGCATCTGAAGAGCTGGTAGGCTGAAAGAGCAAAGAAGAGTAGCAGATGTTAAGCTGGGGGTGAAGGTGGCCATGGCCATCTCGGTGCGAAGCACAATGGACATCAGAGCAAATCTTCCCCCTCCACAAGTGGAAGGAATTGGCAGAACTGCAACCAGTCCTTTCCCCCTCCAAACCTGACAGAGATGGAGCCAGGTACCTGTGCTCCAAAGCAGCTTCCTCCAGTTTCTCATACCTGATAGGAAACAGATTTTGGTCAGCCTGTGGAGATGCAGGTGCCCAGACAGTGTTACTGCATTTGGATGAACATGGGATAATGACCAATGAGTGCTGACGTGAGGCACCTTTTGGAATACTAAGGGAGAAGATCTTGGTGATCTCAGTGGAATCAGGTCAATCACAGAGGAGGGAGAGTCTCAGCCTGCTCCAGCACCAAGTAGATGACAATGATTACTCAGAGAATTTCATCCTTATGCCCTGTCCTTGAAGAGAGATCACAAAACTCACAGATTTATTTTTAACTTGGAATTATTCATTAACTTCTGCAAATAACTCCAGGAGTGCTCACGGGTTCAACTGTAAATCCTGCATGGAGCTTGCAGTTCACAAAGTGACCCGTGCAAGGCTGATGCCAGTGCCTCATGGAAGGCAGGACAGAGCACACCTTGCACTCTTTGCTCAACTGGGTGTTTCCTTCATGGGTACCAGGCGGCTAAAGGGGGAGAAGAAATCCAGCTGATGAGTGGAAACAACTGCTTCTGGCTCCTGCACCTGACCAATACACTGCAAACAGCAGATTTGCCACCAAACCCAAAAGATCAGCTCACACCCAGCAAAACAAAAGCACCACTTACAAGCGTGTGGGTGCATAAGGCTTGGGCACTGTGCTCTGTATTAGATAAATACACACGAGCTGTGAGCACCATTACATAGAAAATATGGGACTGGGAACTAAATGAATATTAATGAAAGACATTTTCTGCTATTTGCTCAGCACTTCTCTGCATCTTTGCTCCCCCTGCTCCTGACCTGGACAAGCAAAACTTCCCCTGAAATTTATATCAGCCTTTTTATTTGAGATCCTGGAGCTCAAGCTGCCACTGAACAGTAACTCTTACTAACTCCCCAGTGTTGAACTCCTCACACCGCAGCAAGGCTGGCACCAGCGTGAGGAGGTTCATGACATGTTTTACACATGGACAGAAGATGTCCCATCATCTTGCCCCAAATTTCTTACCCCTTAACCTGGGGTAGGAAAATCCTTTCCCAAATGGTGGCTGGAAAAATGTGATGTTTGGAGATCCAGGGAATGGGCTGGGGGGAACACAGCAGCTTCTGGTTAATGTGAGGGATGAGCTTATGTGTCCCATGTGTGCAAGGGGGGTAGAAGCCAAACACGCACTTACTGCAGTGAGCTAAACTCAGCTGGGATGGGGGCAAAGAGAAGTGCCAGCTCTAATTTGGACAGTTGGCCCCTGGGAGGCAGGAGAGCCAGCAGGAGAGGGGAGGAGGCAGGGACACAGCAGAAAGCCATCCCAGCAGGGAACACACTGATTTGGAACCTTTTAACCGGGTGTTTGACAGTGGGGGAAGAAGGGAAGGAAACTGTAACAAAAATTGGAATTAAATGCTATTTAAGAAAGTGCTTGACAGCATTACTGCAGTGCAAAGCTAACCCAGCATTTCCAGCATTAAACTCTCCCCTCATGGACCATATTTCAGTAGGGAGCTGTGATTAAGATGGCTTCAGCATATGGGTGATACAGCAGCAGTAAAGCTCCTTTCAGCAGCACGTCCATTTATTTTCACCAGGACAAACCAGAGTCCTTGAAACCACAGCGGGACCCCCTGAGTTACTGTGCCACCTCCCGTCACACTCACACATCACTGGCACCTGAGCTAACCCGTCTCCTACCAGGCGCAGCAGCCTCAGTTTTCAAGGGATGCTACTGACTCCTTAAGCTCTGTGAATCACTCTTTTGTTTCCATTCCTCCACCCTAAAGAAACGTTTCTCTGCAGGCATTTGAAAGGGCAGCTGATCATGGAGCTGATCATTGCTGTATGGGAAAAGACAATTTAAAGCTGAAGGAGGACTCTCCCATGTCCTAGATCTGCCAGCACGCAGACACAGAAATGAAAACGTACATTGCTGCAGGTCCTGAGGAAACTGCATTTCCTGCAGTTACACCCCAAAGGGATGACCAAGATTTAATTGACTGCACTGCCTGAACCCTTTTCCCACACCTTTCCTGGTGTGCAAAGCACCACACACCGAACAAGAGCCTGGGAAGGAGGGAAGAATGTCATCCTGGGGGCAATTACCTCAGTCACTTCAATCTTTGGGGTTAGGCTTTATACCAAAGCCCCATGTATACAGGGAGCAATGAGGCAGTAAATGACACTTCAATAAAAGGCAGAGCAGTTGCCAGAGTGCCCAGATGGTGAACGGGTTATAAACGACTGCAGAGTACCCTGATCCCTACCAGCACCAACCCCGTGCCTGCGGTGGCTTTATACCCCAGCTAAAGAAACACCAGTATGAAGTGCTATCACAAGCAGAGAACAGCAACATACGCTGATGGGCTCTAACCACAGCAATGACAGCATCTAATTCATATTACAAAAGGAAGCATTCACTGAGCTGCAGCAGTGTTTACATCCTCCTCATTTCTGAGCCAAACTGCCTCAACCATCAGTTTTTCCATAACTGTTACATCCACGCCATTGTCCGGCAAAATAAATCTTACAGTGTTCTGCAATGGAAACCAATTCCCCCCGAAGCCTAGCGAACATTCCTTACATCCAGCCTACCCATGCAATATTTGTCTTTCAGAACTGAACATAAGCTGAGCTGTTCTGCACAGGTTCATGGTGTAACTCACGCACGGCTCCGCTGCGTGGTTGCCAGCAAATTACCGAAGCCAGAGGAGGTCTCCATTTGCACATTCCAAACTCCCAGCACTGCTGTAGGAACTTGTTAGCTCATCTGATTTAAAGTCGGGCTCTTGTTTAGTGGTGGAAAGCAAATGCTCTCATTTCAGTGTAATACCCAACATCTCTCTAGTGTGAGCTGTGCTCACACCAAAGAATCCCCAGGTCATGCAGGGATTTATGGGAATCCCTTTCCCCCCCAGAGAAATGAGGCCACCTCACAGGTGGGGCACAGCTACCATTTAAAACAGGCCACCAAAATCACAGAATCAGAGAATCATGGAATGGTTTGGGTTGAAGGGACCTTAAAGCTCATCCAGCTCCAACCCCTGCCACGGGCAGGGACACCTTC